>PDUE01000926.1:0-13718 GCA_002909645.1 Monilinia polystroma
GCCATATAATAAATAACGGAATCTTCCGCAGGATAATTTTTTCGCAGGCTCTAAAACATAAAGATTATTTCCTTGTTCTCTCTATTATCCCGTGAGCCCTACGAGGATCATCAGTTTCGAACTATCATTTATGACAACTTCACTCATGGTTTCCATCTTCCGTTCATATTTTTCGTTACTAAGTACAGAGTTTACGCGGTATTGCTATACACATTAACAAACTCCTTGCTCTTGGCCTCCATATCCAAGACTTCACCCAGGCCTAAAGACTTTCTCTCTTCTTCCCCAATCATTTTCACCGACTCTGTTTCTAGATGTGCCATTTTTACATCATCTCGGATATTATCTACCCTTCTTAGTGTGTGCATTTGCTGTGCTCTCAGTCTATCTACTGGGCCGCGTGTAAAATCATCCCAGATATCCCCTTTGCTTCATTCCCACCCTCAAGTCTGCTTCTAGCTTTAGCTGACCCCTTGCATGGTACCAATGGGGGTTTGGATACAAAAAAGTATCGAAACATACTTGTGCGGTGGCGTTCTTCACGCTAACTTCTTCTTGATTGTTGTATTAGAAGTTTACGCTTCGGTGATAGTGCTTTCTCTCGGGCGTACTCGATTTTTTCCCTTTAACTTGTTGGTCTGTATTTGATAGGTTGGGTGAGGAAGCCAAGGTATATTCAAAATTGAGGGCACCAGGCAGGGTCGGTATGTTATTTGTAAGAGTTGCAAAATTTGATGTCTGCCTTTCAGGTATTCGCGATTTGTGACACAAATCAAAAGGCTCAGTATTTGTTTCACCCCGAGAGGTGCGCTGTGAAATAGCTGTCTCCGAGTATATGCTATTATCATCTTCAGCCTACAAGATGGAGAGTTTTGACTCAACTCTTGATATAGGAGCTGGAAATCCATAGGCTTGGAATAAGCTTCCCTTGTGAGGTATTCGAGACTCGATTGAGCTATCACTAGCATATTCATAGCCATTGAAAGCCAATGTAATACTCGGAGGGACCTTTTTTTTTGCATATGAGATCTCCAAGGCTGGTAGTTAGAAGGGAATGATGTGACAGCGAGGATACCAACTTCGGAATCGGAGCTAGAGTTAGTGCCTGAAAGTGACTTTCCAGCTGTGCTTCTGCAAGACGACTGAATCGAGACTATAGGACTACATGTGCCTGGAGTCTTTTCACTCTTCATTATGCTGCTACGTGATTCTTTCGCAGGCTCCGTGGGCGTTGCTAGGGAGGTTGACTCAGATGCCATGAGAAAAGATCCTTCCTCGAGAATGTCTTTGGAAAGGCCACCTGTAATGCTCATGCTGCTTCTCTCAGCAGATTGTTACACTTTTGATCCCCGATCCTCATCATCTTCCTCATCATCTATCGTCAAGTGAATTATTTTCGTTGACGTAACATTTTTCCCACCTCTAACCATTTTGCTCGAATGATGCGACGTGGAAACTGACCTCATCCATTTACCCATACTGCTAGTTGGTAGTAACGAATTGGGCAACGAAATAATAGATTTTATCCTCTGGCTTCGCCTTGCACTTACTTGTAAGGTGAAGTTGTTAAGATATGGTCAAAATAAATTTGAACGTCACGATATATTTATTTATTTATTTATTTATCTAAAGTTTAACGTCTCTATATAGATTGGCTAGTTCTGACCTCCCGAAGGGTATTAGCGACGGGCCCGCGACGGAGGCAAGACCTCCCCGCGTGCCTCCCGTGTATAGCCTATTACTATAATTGACGGTACTCCTCGCGCCCTGTCCTTCAGTCCCTATACTCAGACAATGCAGTTTCCCTTTATTCCTGCGGTCCCTCTCCCTCCTTTTGGAGAAGCGCTCCCGCTTGGTACGTCACGATAGATAACACCATGTCGTTTATGTATAGAGCACGGTCTAAGGGATAGTAGTGGCAGCACTGAAACGCAGAGACGGTCGATAGAAAGAGGAAGTGATAAGTAGAGTTAAGTTAGGCCAGAAAGGTGGTTTGAATATCGGTAATAAGTATGTAATAAGTGAAATAGCTATGCGTGACACTCGGGTGATCCGGGTCTCAGTGAATCTCGAGTGTGAAGAAAGTATTTTATTCTATTTTTCAGTAACCATAAATAGCTGTGCAGAGGTGCTAAAGAACAATGCTTGGGAGAAATCATAGCTAGAAGACGTTGCCGCCTGCAACGTTAATCCGGTCAACAACGGTGATGTGGATATGATATTGACTGTCAAAAATTGACATGAAAACATATTCCCAGAGTGATGATGTTCTGTCTGCATCAGCGGCAAGAATTTTGTGATGTCCCTTCTTGAATTTCAAAATTTCACTCGAGATGTGTAATTTGCTCGTAAGCACTATAAGCAACACTATCTTGATCAAGTGAACTTGCCTAAAATCGTGCCTTTACTTAGGTACTTCACCTGAAGCGTCTCACATATTCGCCAGTCATGAATGACATCATGCTCTAGTGAAGTCTTTCAAGATGTTCATCATGCAACTCCCATTTCAGCCGCACCTTTTGATATTGCACACTTCGATTCCACGCTCTTGGAACAATTGAAACGAGGGACACTAAACATTTTGAAACTATTGCAGATAACGAAGTACTATCGTCCCATCCACTTCACAATATTTATACATAATGTTCAAATCGTACATCAACACTAGAATCAATGCTGATACAGGGTATCATCTCCTATTCCGCAAAGATCGCATGGAATCTAGGATTGAACTATCGCAGTGTCGCCCCTCACATCTCAAGAAAGATCTGAGAAGGGACACCGCCAAGGAAACCTCAAAATCAATTTACGATTACTCTGAGCTCTCCTTGGCTGGTTCCATTTACCTTTGCCGACAAAGACCCTCCACCCAGCCCACCGTATCTTCTATAAGTCAACACAGTGGAAGTAAATGCCTTGAATTTTAGTTTCGGCCTAACCGCACCAGATAAATAAATTACCGCACTACATATCTCCCTTACAGATTTTAACTCCATTCACCTGCTACACGTTATTTCCTTATCCGGCAGAAGGGTTCCCTAGATAGTAGCATTAAAAATCTGTGTCCATACCATGCTGCCAAATTATTGTAACACGTCCCTTGATCCTTCCTTTTCTCGCTTGAGGAATACGCCCTGAATGCGTCTGAAACTTTGACTTGATTGCAATTGGTACCCCATGAGGTACAAGATCAAATTTATACGCTGTTGTATATATAAGCCTGGTAAATCACAGATTGTCGTGCAGTCGCTGACGCATTGGTATAAAATCATGACAGATTGAAGTCCCCGGACCAGATATGTGGTGACTCGTAATAGATCGTTGTAAGCTGAGTTTGATGCCTTGAATATAAGACTTGTTGTCGCATTGGGTGTCTCATTTACATGCATTGAACAAGGCCATCATAGAAAGCCGGATTCAGCCAATACCCTAAGATCCATGTAAGTATAGGTCTACTGCTCCATGTCCTGAAAAAGGTTTGCCGTCGTTGCATTTCAAGAGATCAAAACGTACCTGACTATCTTTTCATCCTCACGCTCGCGCGGCTCAACTGCTAAACTCTTCTCGTACATTTCATGGACATCTCCCGCAGCTTGCATATTGCTTAATATATACTCCTGGAGTTCTGGGACGGGTTGTAAGCCGTACGGAACATTTTGATATTGCTGAATATCACGTATGACTTCGGCTGTCTTCGCTCTCTTGGCAAAGTTGATCAAAGTGGTTTTCTTGATAATAGAGGGTATACCATCCTCAATGAATGTAAGATCGGTAAGATACACACCTAGATTCGTTAGATTGCTATAACAGCAGAGACAACTAGAACTCACCAAAAAAGGGTATACATGGTGGATTGGCGAGATGCAAACTTTCTCTATATTCGCCGAAATTTTTTGTGCTGCCCATAAGACGACGCATAGATTCCAGCACTGCCAAGGTTTTGGCAGGCACTTGATCCCAAGTTCTTTTCAATCGATGGATTGGTGCTGTACCAAGGGCAGATATGATGGATGTGAGAGTTGAGTAATTGTTCAAAGCACGGCATTTCTAAGGCAGGTTAGAATGCGTGAGGTCAGAGCAGGGGTGTCACTTACATCGGCAACAAGAACGAAGTGTTTGATGACCACAACTCGTTTCTTGACATCCAGCTGGGTGAGAATCATTTCGGCAACCCAATTCGTCAGTTGATTAGAATGTAAGATCAAAGCCTTAACATTTGGAGCCGGCTCAGGATCATTTTCGCCGACTTTCTTCTGCCAAGTCTTATTTAGGCATTCTGTGGGCTTGATCTTTCCATAGAGTTTTGATTCAACGATTGTAAGTTGACGTGCAAATTCTGTCACATCAATATCCAAGAATTTAAGCTTCTTCATATTCTTTGGCATGATTGGCTGGGGTGTGGAATGATTCAAAGTCAACACCAAACGTTTAGCTGTGGCTTCTTGCCCGCGTAATCTCTGTTCCAAGAGAGTCATTAGCGAACCAGACCCTGGTGTCTCAGTAGCTTTCACAGTATCTCGGGCAAATGTGTAGACGTTGGCTATGAGAGCTTTAGTATCGTCACTTTGATCCTCCATCCAGAAAAGCTCAAACCATGACTTCAAAATGTTGACAACTCGGAATCTGATCGGTTTCTGTTTTCGGGAAACCCAAGTTTCATAGTCTCCTGGGGGCATACCCTCAGGAGGCTGTACTTGAAAGCGCTTCACCAAATGCTCGAACAATTCCCGGGCATTCGTAAAAGACCGATACGTTAGTAAAAAGGTGTTGTTGAAATCTGAGCTCAGCTTGTCATGGCGTGTCAGCTGCTCAACTAATGCTACGAGCGTGCCACCCTTCAAAATAGGAGGCTGGACTTTAGTATCATAGGAAATATCATCTTCATGGTCGAGCTTTAAGCAATCTGGCGTCTCGTCTGGCGCATCTCTTCGAGTCGGCTCTTCACCAAAGAATTTCCTGACCTTGGAGTTCTCCTTTCGGAAGGGCAGAACAGGATCGCCCTCGGAATACGTTTGAGACTTTCCAATTTCTGCCAAATTAGGACGCAGTGACGGGTTCCGGGAATCAGATCTTTGGTGGAGTCGCTCATAGGGCGCACTATCACCCCTCCTCAGACTTTTCGCTCGATCTTCGATAGGCGACATTTGTTGCATAGCTGTTTGGACAAGCTCACCAAGCAGTTGTAGCGAGAAGCCAATATGCGACGAGTTTGTTTCAAGTGATCTCGAGCACGTGCGCACATAATTTAGTCGGCCCTCTAATGACTCTCCGCGTACTTCCGCCCACTCATCACCCAAAGGACCAGCCACAGCCTGGCATCCAAGTAACAAATCTGATATGTTGTCATACAAACTTTGTTTCTGCTTGGCAAAGTCAATAAGTTGGGGATTTTGAAATGCATCGCCGAGAGAAGACAGGTTGATAGATTCAACCGTAGAGACCCAGGGTTTGAACATCTCGAGAACTTTCTGGGCGGCAGAACAGACATTGTTGCCAATCAGTTCGTGTTTATAAGGGGTGATGATCTTGTCGGTGAGTACGAGATGCTCCTCCAATTTTCGGATGCTAGATGTTAACATTCTCTTCAAATCGTCCAGTCGCTCCATCAAATCTGCGTCCAAAATTGCAGAAGGTTCAACTACACTCTCGTCCTCGTCAAGAAAGTTGGAGGTTAGTGGGTCTCTCGATCCAAGTCCATTATTTTGCCAACTGCCGCCAATAGTGCTGCCAATGACAAAGCCAGGTAGCAATCGCGGTATGTCCTCGCCCCGCTGTTGACGAGCGACCTCGACGTAGCTGAAAACCCCCAAAAGTACACCATCCGCCTCCTGCAAGCATTTTTGATATGATTCTGAATTAGGCCAGTCGGAAGCAGCAATGTGAGAAGAAATGACTAATTTTGAGAATTTGGACATCATGTCCCTAAAATGGGGATATAGAGCTTTGTTGGTAGAGATAATAGAAGGTTGGCCAGAGTGATTATCGGTGGTGCCAGATCCAGCGGCAAGTAAAAGTCGGAGATGATCAGAAATATCTTCAGCTCTGCGAACATACTCGGAACGATCGTGATTATCGATTGCTTCGCGATATCGATCCACAGCTTTTTTCATATTGGCAACAAGTCTATTCCATGTCAGTGGTGCAGCGGAACCATCATCAAAGAACGATCGAGGCAAAGTAGCAGCGTGTGGTGGACCGAGTGCGGGAGTTGTGAAGGAAGTCGTAGAGGGGCCCATTATCGGCATCGCTGTCAAGGATACGTTTGGCGTGTTGAACGTATCAGCTCGTGAGCGTGTACCAGGAGATGTGCCATTGATCGAGTCCATCGAGGTAGCCGGAGAAACGCCTTCGGATAACTGAGATCTGCGCTTCCTTCGTGGCTGAATAGTGTTAGCAGATATGAAAGAGTCATTTGGAGCGGGCAACCTACAAAGGAGGATTTGGATGCGAGCATGATAGACTCTCCATCTAGCTCCGAGGCCGAATTTCCTTCCGATTCATCATCGGTCTCATTTACATATCCTCGCGCCATCAATTCTGCGGGGGGCCTCGTTTTCTCGGGTATGTTGATATTCATCCGGTCTCTAGGTCCCGTCTCTGTTGCTGACGATGGCGATTCCAACGGTAGTTCCATACTACTTTCGCCAGTCTCCGTATTGAAATAGAAAAGCCTGCCATCGGGAGTCGCTTGAGGTATCCAGAAATCTGCCCCTGATCTTCCATTGCTGTTCCCTCCGGTTGCAGGCAGATGCGAGAAATCGTCACGTTCTGATTCGTCACCGTCGTCATCATATTGCTCTTCGTATTCTTCCTCATCATCTTGATCGTCGTCGATATCATCATCTATGCCCATTCCCACTCCATTCGATTTGCCTTCCAGGGCATCTTCAGGACCTGACACGACTTGGCAGTAATTACTTGGGAACCATCCTCTTACACCATTTATTACACCATCCCACCAGCCACTTTCTAATTGCGTGATGACCTGTATTATATCCCCCTCATGAAAACTGAGACTTGTTCGGTCATCGGCTTCGTAGTCGTAAAGCGCTCGCACATACATGACTGATTGCGGAGCGTTCCCTAATAACGCATTCATTAGTGGCGATGGATTGCGCGTTGCAGCGGATCGAGACTTGTATGTTTCTTAAGGGGTAGGTAATCTCGATTGTCGATGTCGCTATGGCGTTAAATGGAAACCCTTGGGCGAATTTGTATAACAGAATCGGTGGTATTACTCGACTGGGAAGTTGCGAATGGATTTTGATCTTAGTATGTTCCGATACCACGGGGTTTGTGCCATTAACATCTTCAACTCATGATTAGTCGTGGTTCCATGTAGGTGAAGCTTTAAAGATCGGTCATGAAATCGTACGCGCTTTTGAAAGGGCTATATATGTAGATAGATATATCTCTCTCTCTCTCTCTATTCTCTCTCTCTCTCTTTCTCTCTCTGTCTGTCTCTGTCTCTCGCAGTGGAGGGGTATATTAAGGTAGTTCGTCGGGTGTTGTCGATCAATGATTGGAAATAGTGTAAGTTCGGGGGAGGTTACTTTTTGGTAAGTGGAACATTGAATATCACCATTGATTGATTAGTTGAACGATGGGATGAGATGATAGCAGTCCTCGATTGGTGACCACATTCATTCATGGAGAGAAAAGAAAGAAAGGAGTATATGATAGGATATGATGTGATCTGATCTGATCTGATCTGATATGATATGAAATGAAATGATATGAAATGATATGAAATGATATGAAATGATATGAGATGATATAATATAATAATAATATATCCAACTGAAGTTTTGTATTTGTATGAACAGAATATAGGAAAAGGAGGGTTGATTGTTTTTTCTCTCTTCCCGTCTTTCTCTTCTTTAAAGTAGACAGGGTAAGTTTTTTTTAGGTAAATTTGGATGAATTTGCTTGGTTGTTAAAATGGTAGTAATGGTAATAATGACAATAAGTAGATGATGATTATTCAAATGGTTCTGATATTGAAAGGATTGTTTCAAATGAGAGGGAAATACAATTTGAGAGGGGGAGAGGGGAGTTAAACTTGAAAAGGGTGGGAAGGGAAGGGAAGGATACAAACAAGGATATGTATAATATAATATAATAAGATAAATGAATCTAAACCAATAATCAAATTTTGTATATTTTTATATATGTTTATATATGTATATATATGTATATATATGTAAGTGTGTATGTAAGTGTGTATGTATGTATGTATGTATGTATGTATGTATGTATGTATGGAGATATATATATATATATATCTCTCTCTGAAAAGATATATCGAGAGGCCGGGGTAGTGTGGTTGAATGTTTAGATAATTAGTTGGTAATGATAGAAAAGATATATAAGATATTCTCAATCAAAAGGGTATCTATAAAGAAAGTAATATAAGATATTTTGGGGTATTGATATGAAGATACATTTTGATAAAGTAGATATACATATAGAGATGGCCGGGGGTATAAAGATATAGATATAAACCAGATATATATATACAACATACAAAGATACTCGAGTCTATGTCCAGATATACATTGAGACATGCAGTCAAATATACACTCAAACATACATTTAGACATTTAGACATTTAGACATTTAGACATTTAGACATTTAGACATTTAGACATTTAGACATTTAGACATTTAGACATTTAGACATTTAGACATTTAGACATTTAGACATAGAGACATAGAGATATCCATGGATATATATACCATCAGGTATAAACATAGATCTAGTTACAACCCGATATCTATCTAGATACTAGAGACAATTAGAGATACAAAAATGTTGATCTTTCCTGAATAAACAAGAAATCGATCTATTGATTGATCAAGCAACGAAGGGACAAACAGATAAATAAATAGAATAGAATACAATACAATACAATAGAATAGATTTAGAAAGAATCTTTAAAGTTCAATCAAGAAGGATAACCTTGAGAATGATAAACTGTCTGTCTACCTAGTCATCATCTATTGACCATCTCTCTAAGTTCGGCAAGAGAAAAGATATATGCTTGCTTGGTATGATGATGTTGTTGATGGAAACTCTTTTTTGAAAGGGGGTAGGTAGATGAGTAACGAGAGTTGTTGATGAAGAAGGGTTCGAAAGAAGGGAAAGAAGATTGAATCATTGTTAAAGAGAGATTTAATGATATGATAATACTTTGATGAGATTGGATACTATTATATGTAGATTTATATTTATATTTACATCAATAGTACTTTAATCATAACCAATCTGTCGGTACAAGAATGGATATCGCATCCACCTATTATCAACCATCACCATCACCATCACCATCACCATCACCATCACCATCAACTAACATTTCAATCAACTCTTAATCATAAATTCTCAGATAGGTAATACAATCTAACATACTACTTTATACCATATATATACTATCGAAGTATTTTACTTTTTTACTTTGCCCATTTATCGAATCGGATCTATAAACACATATGGATATGTACCAACAACCACCAATTCTAAACATTGAAAACCGATGCAAATTAAAGCATATTTATTCACAGATTTAAAACTTCCCAAAAACTATTCCTTTGATTATATTACCACCAGGCAACTAAATATTCATACTAAAAATACGTCACTTACAATCGTTCATTCTTACCCATTGTAATTGTCAAGCATTTCTTCTTCCATCATTTCATTTATTATCCATCTATACTCCATCTATCTATAGAACAAATTCCATCCAAGGCAACCGTGATAAATCTCATCTTGCAAATTTCGTCCCTGACCTTTCTAGAAAAGCGAGGTAAGCATGCATGCATCACTATCACAATAAGAATGCAATACACAAACCATGGATGGCTTTTGACCACTCGCACATTCGGTTCCATGTCTAGCGCCATCTCAGACCATCATAATCTGGTACCAAATTTCTCAAGACATATAGAGAGAAGTGACTCCCATCTACACATCAAGGCATGTCGGAAAATAGGCAGAGGTCTGAGAACGCCAAAGTTTTTATCTCTGTAAATCAACAGGAACTGTCAACATGGAACGCGTCTGGTTCGTGGGATTAACCCGTGACAATGAAGTAGGTACACGCAACCCAGTTCAAATCTGGCAGGTATGTACCCAGTCAGCATGGCACCCCGGATCTTCTCTCCTTCGATCGGTATCAAATCTCATCACGTGAGATACATCACTTCATTACTATCCCAACGTTCTTCCCCCCCTCCCCCAAAATGATCGAGAGATGGTGAAACATGAGACATATCAGATGAACAGATGGTGGGTTCGATGTCCTCAAGAACGGACCGGCGGATTAGTATGACACCTAGCCGTCTTCTCCGTATCCTCAACGTCGATAGGATATTGCGCCTCTCGTGTACATAAGGAGTTTCGGACCGACCGAGGATATGTGGTGCAGCTTATTTGTAAGATGCGGTGAACTCATCAACCATGATATACCTGCTGGTGTCCATCGCCAATAATTGTCTATGAGAAACCGCCATCAACAGTGACTACTGTACGCACAGAAAGGAAGGACACGGCGAGGTCGCTTTGCGCAGTGTCAATCACAGCATTCGGGTGCTCGCATTTGCATGAAGCTCGCTCTTCCCTCGCGCCTCCGAGCCTATTTTTGTTCCCTCACTCCCCCTAAAACCTACGATAGTAAGCATTGCAACCCCTCTTGTACCTCTCCCACGTAATCCCATTGATGAATTACCAATTTGTAGTGTAAGGTGCAGAAAAAGGCAACTGGTGCAACGTAATACTGCAGTTCGATCCTAGACACCAAGGTTTCAGCTTTTCAGTCTAGGTGGGGGACACCATTGTTTCGGTTCTAGAAAGTTTCTAGAAGGAAGGTAGACTAAACAACGATAGATGCGAACAAGGAGATTAGGACCTTCTATTTTAGGGGTGGGGGTGGATGTACGAAGGAACTTGTAATTTCATCTCGCCTAGGGAGATGGAGGGGTTTGCGATAAGGTGAGATCGTAAAGGCATGAAGAAGCATGAGAGTCGGGGGAGTCCATCTGCCGGCGCCTAAGCATGTTGAACCATATGGTATTAAGGAAGGTCTCAAATCGTATCCAGTTCTAGAAGGGTATGTAATGTCTAGACCTTTTGACACCAAAAAAAAAAAAAAAAAACAAAAAAGACCAAAAAAAAAAGCGAGGTTATGGCTTCGACCGCTAGAGCAATTGCCCCAAGAAAGCTTATTCCACTCAGATCGCGTCGCGAAACTAAGCATGCGATATGTTCCTCTTTGAAATAGAAGCCTCGGACTCCCGCCCATCGTAGTGCATGTTATGACTCTTGAAACCTTCTTGCTGAGCTGTTTGAACTTTGAATTGCATATCAAGTCCAATTTCGGACATCGGAAGCCTGAGTTGACCGAGTACCCTCACACGTCTGGAACATTGAAACCACCCGCTTTGTTATAAGGATAACACAGCAAAGCAAAACCTACGAAGAACCAAGGCTGAACACGTGGAATTGGGCAATTGACATGTAGATGAAGAATGAGCTGTAGGACTTGAAGAGGGGTTCCGTGATCATGCGACAGTTGTCTAGGTAACAATCTCAGCGGTGAAGTTTCGCAACTATCTCTACCATGAGATAGATGTATCATAAGTGGAGTTTGCAGTTGCATATTGTAAAATTGTGTTGTAATGTCACTTACATACTCACTTATTGCACATCTCTCTTGTGAATTGTACAATCTAGTTGTCTTAGCAATTCCGATTTTATTATCACGTACTGATAGCGGTGTATATATATTCCCATGTCCAAAGGGAGGTTCTGGATTGTCTACCGACTACGCGGTGAGAGGGGTGCCACGTGAAAATTTCCATGACAAAGACAAGGCCCGCTTGCTAGACCATATTGTGAAATAGCGTAACGAATGACAGGTCTTGGTTGGGTTGGGTTGGTTGATGGCTATTATTGCTGGAAAAAGTATGGATGGCTCCCTTGAAAAGATGATCTTATTCATTCTAGATGCTACCGGATAGCCTCCCGCGAACTGGCGGACTGAAAACACGAGGACCCAGAAATTCGTCTCCTGGATTTTTAGTACCCGTTTCTCCCGCGAAGGTTGTCTTATCTCACTCATTAAACTTGATTGGGTATCAGAGGCTAGAAATAGTCAAGGCGGACGAAGCGGGAATATGGCAGATTTGATGCAATCCTTGAATAATCCACTTATGAAAAGACATCAATCAGATTGGATTTTTTGATTGCATTTCATCCACTGTCTCGGAGGGCATTGACCGCAGTGAACCTGTGAAGGGTGATTTCGGCATTGCCCCCATATTAAGTTGAGCGGGCCTATGAATCTGATTGGGTGAGATGCTGGGATAGGTTGATGGAAGTCATGGAAGGTTATCAGGATGCCTTCTAACAACCTTCTATGCCTTCGGTACAAGGATCTGATCTGGGATACTTCTGCAGGAGGAACTTCTCAGGGCATGAACTTCTTCACCGTCGACTTATACTCCATAATGGCATAGTACAGATGGACAAATCACTGACAATTACTGGATCAGGTCAGCCAGAAATCACTACTCTTGACAGGCCAGCCAGCCCATTGCGAGCCGTCCCGAATCTACCTTCCTGTGCTTCCGCTTGTTCTGTGCGTTTGTTTGCGTTGCTCTATGGATGGTGCCCCTCCATGATTGACCGGGTTTTCCTTTGCAAAATTGTGCATTCAAATCAGAGGAACGTCAGTGGGTCCGGGGAAGTGTTCCTAAGACTAGGACCGAATTGGCAAAGAGCTCAATGCGAGTGGATGCTGATGGCGTACCTGGCATATTATTGTTTGTTTCTACTGTACGGAGTAGGTAGTCGAACAGACAGGATCATCCAAAATAATACTTACGGACTGGTACGCTGCCATCAAGCCAATGTCTATCCAAATATGTTGATCATGAGAGGTAGATGGATGAGTGGGCGGACAGGATCGAGTATGAAAGTCAAGATTCGAGTCGACATTAAGGTCAATATACAAAATGTGTATTGTAAAAGGAAAAAGGGAAAAAAGGAAAAAAAGGAAAACCCAGAAACCAATGAGCAATGAGCAATAAAAAATCCAAAAATCCAAAAATCGAGATGAGCGAGAGAGAGTACAAAACCAGTAACAGAATGATTTCATCCAATAAGAAATAGCCAAATATTGGAAATGCACAAAAATCAATCAATTATTTTCATAGGGTTGTGCGTGCCACGATGACGATGAAAATCCAAATCCAAATCAAAAGAAAAAGAAAAAGAAAAAGAAAAAGCAGCGAGAAGCGGTGAGATTAAAAGAGTTGAAATAAAAAGAAAAAAAGAAGAAATAAAAAGATTTCATATACAAAAAAGGAAATAAATATAAATGGATGGTACTTATTGCTGTACTGAAATGAAATGAACAATAAGATCAAATTGAAGATGATAGATTAGATAATAGATAATAGATAATAAATCAATGGGGTGGGTGGGCTGACAACCATGGTTGAAGGTATATCGTATATTATTGTATGGTATGGTATGGTAAGGTATGGTGTCGTGTCGTACCGTCTCGCATCGGATCGTATATATCGTGACCGCTGTTCTGTGTTGTTCATAAGTTTACTTGTATAATGTAGATGATGTAGATGATGTAGATGATGTAGATGATGTAGATGATGTAGATGATGTAGATGATGTAGATGATATAGATGATATAGAT
>PDUE01000093.1:0-14927 GCA_002909645.1 Monilinia polystroma
ATTCATTCATTCATTCATTCAAACACATCAACGCTATTGTCAACACCCACCCTTGGAACACTTCAAGACTGATGAGCAAGTACCTATCTATCTCCGTATCCCTACATAAGGCTACTTGGTCCTAACTCGCCTAGCATCTTCCAAAAGCTTACTGACTATTGCACCTACTCTGAACTCCTTCCCGTAACCTCCTCTTCACTTGTATACCACTAGTAGTACCTACCTAGTATCACTTGGTAGTATCACTTGGTAGGTAATCCTTATACACCCGTGGACATCATAGAAACGTCAGATAAACTCTGAAACTCTGAAACTCTGAAACTCTGAAACTCTGAAACTCTTATACTCTTATACTCTTATATTCTTATACTCTTATCCTCTTATCCTCTTTCCTCTTTCCTCTTTCCTCTTATCCCCTTATACTCTTAAACCCTTAAACCCTTCATTCATTTCTAGGCCCTTCTAAACTAAACCACCTCTAAAAGATCTCTCCCATCTCCAAGTACCGAATACTCTCCACATTTATATATTACTTCTGCTTCTACAGTATCTCAGACCTAGTAAATCTCGTTCCATCTCGTCGTCATCATCATCATCATCATCATCATCATCATCATCATCATCATCATCATCATCACGACAACGAAAAGCTTCAATGATAGTGATGGTGGGAGAAGAACGGTATGGAAGAAGAACGGTATGGAAGAAGAACGGTATGGAAGAAGAACGGTATGGAAGAAGAACAGCTGGAAGAAGAACAGCTGGAAGAACAATAGCTCCTCTTCGGTTCGTTCCATTACATGTATCAGTCATTCGCGATCAGATCATCAAAATCATTCACTACCTACCTACCTACCTACCTACCTAATAATATCCCCTCTCCAATCAACCTTCATTGCTACACAATCTCTCACACCAAAGCTGACTATAGATCATCATAAAACATATTGAACTTGCTTCCTCTCAATTCTTTCTCTTATTACTGGATCCTCTTGACTTGGCAGACAACGAATTTCGTATCAGAAACCCCACCATAACCAAAAGATATTCGTCTTGGCATACCTATCTGCTACATAACTAACCCCTCAAAAGCTTCCCAGTGGTTGGTCCACTAATCTCTCATCTCTCATCTCTCATCATATTCATTTTCTTTTCCAGGTGTTCTGTCGTGTTCGACTTACGACTTACGACTTAACCCCTCCATAAGTTCAATCAACTCCCCATTTGAATATATCGTCACAAACATGCCCTGTGTCAGCAGCTCGACGCTGCTTCTTGCTTTCGCTATCCTCTTACTATTAGCACACCCAGCTCATGCATTTGGTGCTGGAAATATCGCATCGGTTTCAAAGATTTCGGGGATCAATTGTGAGCTTATATCAAGAGACTGTGTTTGTGACGGGTCATTTCTAACTGGGCTTTTCAGGGCGCCATGGAGATATTGAAGATACCCTTCTTTCACTGGTCATGTCAAGAGCTTGCGGTGGGAAGAAGTTTGATAAAATGATGGTCGCAAGAGTCTACTTTGGTAACTGGCTCAGAGATTACTGTAAGTGTAAACTAACTCATCACAACTCACGCTCAAAACTCTCAACCTCATGTTGATTCAGAACTGATCTTCTTCGCTTCTCTAGCCCAAGCCATCGATGTTGGCACCGTCAAATACGTTTCCGCTGAGGCCATTCGTATTCTACTTTGGGTTCTTGGATTCATGACCTTTGGATATGGCACACGCGAATTCGAAGTTACGGCTCAAAGATTGGGTTGTTACCGACCAGAAGATCATATCGACAACCCCAAGGATTACGCCGATAATCTTGATGCTTCACAATATGACCATAGACTTCGCGGCCCCGTCGATGAAGAAGTGGAGCTCGCCATTGATCCCCAAACTGGCATGAAGAATTACATTGCAAATGAACACGCGGGAATCATGACATCTGCTCTGCACGTTCGAAGGCTTTTCCGTGAATCCATTCGACTGGGTAGATCGTATGGACGAAGCCGGAATAAGGATGAGCTATACGAGGCACTTCGCTTGTTAGGCACTGGACTTCATTGCTTGGAGGATTATTCTGCTCACAGTAACTATACCGAGTTGGCCCTCATTGAGATGGGTGAACATGATGTCTTTCCACATGTTGGAAGAAACACTCAGATTGATCTCCCAGGGGCTCGCAATCCGGTTTACCCAATCATCACTGGTACCTTTGGTGGCGTCGACTTCCTCCACTCCGTCATGGGTGAATTTGATGACAAAGCAACGCAGAGCGAAATCCAAACCCTCGAAGGAACGATGGAAGAAGGTAGCCAGGGTAATTCTAGTATTTTGAAAGAACTTCTCAGCTCGGTACCTTCGGGACTCTTTGGTGGTAAGGATCAAGCTGGTAAAGCAGATGAGCTACAAGCCAATGCTTCTGCAGCCCAAGAATCTCAAGAACATGTCTCTCCAAAAGATCCAGAAGCTTTCACCCAGCAAATGCAACAGGTCGCCAAGGAGATTTATCCAATCATCCAATGGCACGACGAGGTTATGCAGCAGATTCGGGAAGCCATTGAAAAGATTCCCATCCTTCCAGATCTCATCGAAAACATTGAAGAACAAATCAACATCTTTGTCTTCTCCCTTCTTGCTCCATTCGTTCTTCCCATCATCGGCCAGATCAAGACGGAATTGAACACGGGTTCCTCGGAGGTTATCCAAAGTAGTAAGGACAAGCAGTTGATCGTTTTTCATGACGATGACTCTACTGATCCTACACATTCTATGCTGTCCAAGGACCATTTCTCTAACGTGAGTTTAATCTTTCTGCACGAATTATTTGCTATAATGCACATGTACCTCAAGTTCATCATAGCCATCACGTTTGAACGGAGGGAAAGCGGATTTTCCTTGACCTACACAATCAATGTTGCTAACATTTTCATTAGATCCTCAATGAAGCCGCGGGTAAGATCGCCTCTGCAGTTCTTAAATGGGTTGTCCCTCAGCTCATTTCTTGCTGGGATGATGAACGCATTGATCCTGATCGTACGATCGATCGTATCATCCATGGCGTCTTTCATCATCCAGCTTTACGCAACTATGGTGACGATGGAGCTTCGGACGGTCGTCAAATCATGTTCCGAGTTGTAGAAGAATGGTGGCATCAAAAGGACAGTGATGAGCAAGATGAGTTCCGAAGAAAGTTGAGCAGAGAAGGAGTTGAGAATGGAGAGAACCATCTTGAAGGTGTTCATGACACTGGTCATGGATGTGGCGCACCACTGAAGATGTCCAAGCAGAACCCTGGCGCGGCTTCAAATCCATTGGCCAATGAATTGATGGGTGGTTTCACGGCTGCAATGGGTGGTAACAGTGGATCGTCGGGTTTTAGCGATCATGCATCTTCAGGAATTGGAAAGTTTGCTGGAGAAGCAGTCGGCGGAGGTGCCTTGGGTGGTATCGTTGGTGCTCTCGCTGGAGGTGTTGGCGGAAGTCTTTTGGCAGGGGTCTTGGGTAGAAAGGGCAAAGAAGAAGCATATTCGCATGAAGGCTACAATTCTCAAGGCAATTACGAACAAAGTTATACTGAGATAGGCCATGCGGGTAATCGCTATGCTCAAGCTGAGTATACCGAAGAACGATTACCCGATGGAGGCAGGCGAACAGAGTATCAGCAATATGGACAGTCGGGTGACCATGGCGTAGGTTTCGAACAGATTTCTGAGCAGAGACCTTCGTATGGAGGAGGGTATGAAGAAACCAATGAACGGATCTACGAGCGCTCTGATGGCAGAATCGAGACGGAAACCTGGCGCGAGGGTGAAACTGCTGATGGGCGTCACTACCATGAAGCGCGACACCACAGAGAAGAGATCTCAGGGAGTGATAGCGATGATGGTGGACGTAGAAGACATCACAGAAGACATCACAGTCGTCGTGGCAGTGGTAGCAGCAGGGGTAGCGACAGACCACAGGAATATATTCCCGAGAGAGAGGAGAGACGAGAGAGATTTGAGGAGCCTCCCAGACAGGAATATGGTGGATATGGTGGATATGGTGGATACGGTCAGCAAAGGGAAGAATATGGGGAACGTGAGAGATATCAAGAACCTCCGAGACAGGAATATGGCGGTTATGGCGGTGAGAGGGAGAGATACCAAGAACCTCCACGAGAGCAAGGTGGTGGCTATGGTGGGTATGGAGGTGGAGAATTTGGTGAAGTTGTGGGGGGTTTGGCGGAGAGATTTGGTGGATTTGGATTTGGTGGGGGTCAGAGGGAGAGAGAGGAAGAACCCGAGGATGAGTATCGTGATGAGAGGAGAGAGGAACGAGGATGGGGATTTTAGGGGTGAGGGTTTGCTTTGATGGTGTGGATGGGATCTAAGGGTGAACGATGAACGATGGGCGATGATATGATACGATACGATACGATACAATCCCATGATATGATTCTACCAAACTCATGAACGGAAAAGCATCAATAATAAAATTTGTGAAAATGATAGGTTGCTGCTGGTTCGTCACGTTATACAGTCGGTAGGTGGTTGGCGGTTGGCGCAATGATGTTTGTTATGCTTGCTTAGAACTCCCTAGGTACCTAGGTGGTTGTTTTGTGCTAATGCTAATGCTAATGCTAATGCTAATGCTAATGCTAATGCTTTTTCTATCATTTAATGGTTTTGAGACTTTTGAGATGTTGGCTTTTGGTGGTTGGGTGGTTGGGTGGGTGTTTGTGTTTGTTTTGAGGGAATTGTATATATATATATATATATATATATATATATTATACCTATGTAGGTACTTAGATACTTAGATACCTAGGTACTTGGGTATGTTGGGTAGGTATGTTGTGTTGTATTGTGTTGTGTTTATTACATTTATTATATCGTATCGCACTGTACTGTACTGTACCGTCCTTGAATGGGATCGAAGAAAAGGAAAGGAAAGGAAAGAAAATTAAAGATTGGAGATTGGAGGGAGGGAGAGAGGGCGTGTTTTGGGTTTGAGATGGATGTAGGTGGGGTTTGTGGTATTTATATGGATGGATATGGATATGTGTGAATGGATGGGATGGGGAAGTAGCGGTATTAGGAAGTTCGCTTGGAGGGTGTAAGGGGGCGGGGGCTGGGTGTTGGGTTGGTAGGTGAGGAATAATGAATGGTTTTGGTTTTGGGGGGGGGGGGAAGGAGGGGTTTTGGTCTCTCCGTAGAAACTTTTGTTGGGGTATTTTATGCTTGTGTTTATATTTGTATCCTTATCCATACGTCTACGGGTTATGTACGTGTGTATGTGTGTGTGTGTGTGTGTATTTTTCTTTCTTTCTTTTGAAATTCCTTCCTTTTCCTCACCTCACCTCGCCTCGCCTCGCCTACTCTCCTCCCAACCCATCACCACCCCCTCACTCATCCTCCCCCTCACCCTCCTCCTCGGGATCCAAATCCTCCTGATCAAACACCGCCTTCTCCATCAACGCCACCGTATTCCGAATCGGCAACCCCACCACATTATCCCAACTCCCCTCTATCCTCTCCACCAACATGGCCCCCATCCCCTGAATCGCATACCCTCCCGCCTTGTCGACGCCCTCGCGCGTCCGCACATACGCCTCGATCAGCTCATCACCCACCTCCGCATCAAACACCACCTTGGTCTCCACGACCTCATTCTCGCAATTGTAGCCCGGGTAGCGGGCGTCGTCGCGCGGGGCCAGCACCGCGATCGCCGTGAAGACTTTGTGGGATTTTTCGTCGCGCAGCCGCTGCAGCATGCGGATGTGGTCGGGTTGCGAGCGGGGCTTCTCGAGGATGACGCCCGAGTTGGTTACGATGACCGTGTCGGCTGCGATGACGAGGGAGGGGTCCGGAATGCTGGCGAGGCTGTTGTCTAGGCAGTGGGTGTAGACTGAGAGGCATTTTTGGATGGCGGTTTGGAGGACATAGTCGAAGGGGCCGAGGTGTTCTTTGGAGAGGTTTTCGGGGAGGGGGGAGGGGATGATTTCGAGGTTTGTGAGGCCGATCTGTGGGGAGGGGGGGGGTTAGTTTTTTTTGGTTTGGTATGGAGGGCTTTGGGTGGTTTTGGGGGAGGGGGTTTAGGTGGTGGTGGTGATTGATAGTGATAGTGATAGTGATAGAAATATACATAGATATTGATATTAAAACAGAAATAGAAATAAAAAATCAATACACATACCGAGGCCAAAATTTGTTTTCGTCGAGGACTAGCCGATGCGAGAATGATTCTCTTTCCTTTTAAATGTTGGAGGAGAGGGATATCAAGGGGAAAGGGTCCGCGTGGTAAGGGGCCCTTGATACTCGATATGGATTTTGAGGCTGGCCGGGAGGGCAGCTTGCTCTGCTGGGCTGAGGAGGTTTCGTAGGTTGGTGGAGGAGATGAGGGGGAGGTCGCGACCGGTGTGTACTTTTCGTCTGGCATCGTGTTGCTGTGTATAGTGGTTGAGGGAGGAAGAGAGACTTGGATGGGATTTGGATGGGATTTGGATGGGATTTGGATGGGATTTGGATGGGATTTGGGTGCTGGCTTGGGAGGTGAGGTAGGCTTCGTCAGCCTTGTGGTTGGTTGTCGACAGGGGTGTTTTGGTGGAGATTCTCTTTGTGTTAATTATGGCAGGGTTGCACGAGCTGATGAGGACGTCATATCCTACATTCCATACATATCATGAAGGATTTTGGTATTTGACATCATCGACAATCAGTCGTTGGAGCCGATAATAGTCAATTGATTGAGTTTATGTATATTGCAAGTGCAATAGTCAACTCCTCATTTTCTCGGAGTAGGTATTATCATCCATTCATGTCTTTCTGTTAAGTTGAGCTAACAATACAATTGCAAGTGGCCTTGAAATGTTATTCAAACCTCAAGATAGAAAGGCATCTTTCGGGCAATAAATGACACCTGGGCAACTATGCATTCTTACAACACATTTACATTTACGTCGCTCCAAACTTCATATCAAACAAATTGATCGGCCATAATTATAAAGCCGTTGAACCTAAGCAACTTGATGATCAACTTTCAATTCACATACCTAGTATTGAAGAGTGTGATGAGATATTGGTGCCTAACTATTTGTCGAGCTTGGTATTCGGCCTTTCGTATATTGCGTCCATGGAGTAGAAGGTGGAAGTTGTGTCTGGGGCTCTCAGTAAGACGTCTATAGTGCTGAATAGGGTTCGAAATTACATTGGCAGGATGCCGCCAAATTTCTGGCCCTGTATGCCAAATTCTCTTTTAAATTGTTCAACGGGAATCTCAACATGATCTCTTCCTCACGGAATGCTATTATGATGTAAAGGTCTAGAGGCCCCTATTGATCCAGCGTATCATCTATTTTTGATGTTTTTGGTACTCGTTTCTTTCATTGACCTTCTTCTTCTTCTGACCCTAACAATTTACATATATACTCGCGTTCATGCCCCTTAAATCCTGCTTCATGTTTGACGAGTCTACGTCCGGCTTCTGGATCTTTATCAAAGGTTACATAGCAAAGTCCGCAGTTTTGATGCTGGCCATGGGTCTTATGATAATGATTGCTCCTCTTACGATCTCTTATGCTGCACTATGTAGAGTGGATGATACATATTTGTATATGAGAGGCTATGCATCGATATACGATGGATATATTCGTAGACAACATTATAGCCAATCATCTATGAAACTATCTGTATTTTCTGCTTACAGAAGGAAGAACTGTGGAAAGAACTGTAGGAATTTCCTTCCTCCTAATCCCTCACTTACCATTCTCGGAACTCTATTCATCATAAAGTATAATATCTTCCTTGTAAGTCTTGCATTGTGCCAGTTTTATCGGGTTTTATTTAACATACTCTAGACCATGTGATGACATTCGTCACCAATCATTCGTTCCCTAGCATGGTTCTAATTCATTCAAGAGAAAATGTCATGTCACAATGATATATATATATGGTGAAGCACTGCTTTTCATCTTGACAAATCGCTAGCCTAGGCTTCGTTTAACAGTATCTGACCCGATTAGTATATCATTGATATCAATTCGAATTTCTGCCATGATAGCTTTCTGGCTCTTGATACCTCCAAGTAGCTCTATAATACTTTCTATCTTCAATCTCTATGACAGTAAATTTCATTCTAGTGTGGCATTTTCCATTTGCTCGTTGATTTTAACAAGAATTTCTATGCAGGAATTCATACTTTTCATCATTCTCAAGTTGTATAATTCTGGATTCGCTATTTCCGCCAAGTTATTATCTTTTATAAACAGGGCAGTCCTTTGACGAGGCTTTTGCTTCTTTAACAAGGCTTCAAAGAGGCTTTGGGATATATCTAGCATTTTTAACCCAATTAGCCGACATGATCAATAACATGCGGAAAATGCAACAAAACAACTTTCGCGATAGCAGATCAAGAGCTTCCAATTTCTTTAAACAGCTGAAACTAATGATTTCCCTCGTAAGCTCCTATCGAAACTCTCGAACTCAGCCCTGTACCTATCAATTATCTCAGGCCTGGAGGTTTTTCAGAAATTCTTCCTCTGATCAGTAGATTCTTTGCATGCTGGCGGGGCGGCCCAAGTCAATGCTTCCAATGCTGCAAGTTTTTGCTACGCGTTTGTATTGATACCCAAATGTCTTTACAGACAAAGGAAGGAAGATCCGGCCAGTGTACAAATACTGGGCCCTTCTCAGCCCAAGATAAACCAAGCAAAACGTATCACAAAACCCCACAACCTAAAGACTTCCATTCCCGCATTCAAAATGACGCGCCAGAAATTCGTCTTCAACCTGATGAGATAAAGGCGATTGATTACCCGTTGAGCTCGAGTCCACACCATCACCAATACCAAGAAAATATAGGAAAGGTACATATGTTGTTCGAATTACCCCGCAATTCCCCTTTCACGTCCATCGGTGATATTTCCGAATCTAGCATCGGAAGTCCTCTCAGCATTACCTCTCACATATTGGATTGTATATCTCGCCAAAACTTATCCTCGACCTTTTTATACAGCCACTGCCTGCCTGCGCCCAATCTTCGCTGTGATGTATATTCCATCTGCAACATCTCGTATGCGCGGATGATGTTATCCCCTCCGGGTTCTCGAATCATATTCTGCATATCCGGGGCGATCGTCCTACAGCTCTCATCTCATCAAGAGTCTTGCCTTCATCACTCCAGGTCGCGGAAGCCTGGCTGATACCACCAACAGTATTCGTAATAGTCATTGGGAGTGGAAGAAAACCAGAAATAGAAACCCACGCCAAGAAACTATCAGAGAAGGTAACCCAAACTCGTGCTAGGGCTTAATTCTTATGATTTATAGTTTTGATACTTTACTAGACAATATAAATACTATCTTCAAGTTGAATCATGTCTAAGGTCCGCGGATATAGTCTAGGTCTTGTGGTTGTTTGGACAGGAGTTTAACGATGAGGAATTTTTGATTTTTGGAATTGGTTCGGTCTCATAGGCTAAGAGAATATGAAAAAAGTGCGATGGTGCTTGCTTTGTTCAAGGGATGTTTACTGTTTATCATGAGTTGATCTATGTATATTTCTCAGTATGATACCGATGCTATGGGGCTAACTGCTGATGATATGCCATGAGATGATTTACTTATAAATGAGGCGATATAAGATCCTGATATCAATCGAAACCGAGAGGGCTGAAGCATGTATTTGTCTGTTTGAGTTGAAACTGCAGAGGCCTTAGAAATAAATGAGACGATCATACATGACAACCTCATGAAATGTTCAAGATGGCCTTGCAAACCGTAGGAACGAGAGGGATACCTTGAAACACTACTCGGATAGAGTATAAAGAATCCTCTTGAAACAGACACTCACCTATCTCAACACCAGGCACTATCCAAAAGCTCACATATTTCCGCACTAGGAGTCCGGATCAGTTATCGGAGATGCTAACACGCTTTTCATATAACAACGTGCTATCCATCGCATCGACGGGAATTCCCAAGAGCTAGGTCACCACGAAAATCACGAAGCATGACTAGGCAATACCCTACCATTCTCGAAAGACTTCAATAAAGTGCGGATCGTTGCATTTGAATCTAGCTCTCGGTTATAGACAGGGGTTATTGTTCCGGGTAAAGGTGCAGTGGCAAGATCTCTTTTGAGGTATGAGTAGTAAGAGGAAAGATCAGTGGGTACCCTGGCTTAGAGGTTGTGATGGTTTGAGATACAATCTAATGATGAGATGTTGTTTATTCTTGAACCTATTCCAAATATTGGTGATACGTGTAATGATGACACTCTTTGGAACAATCTATTATTAATTGTTCAGAACGCTTTAGATATTGCAGAAATTTGGATGGGGCGGTATGATATATCAAACACTACTGCCCATCTTTATTTCTTTGAACCATTTGGTTAATTCTGGAGACTTTCAAGGATCAAGAACGTCCTGTTCCGTTTATTTGCCGTTAGATCGATAATGATCGAATTAGATAAAAATGGAGACAGTAGGAATACCGCTGAACCAATCTTTAAAATGTAGTCTTCTATTCTCAAGGACTCCCTATTTCGTCTCACTCAAAATTGATTGGAATGGATTCTTGACGGTCATTGCTCAGCCGATTTTGCGTGTATGGAAAGAGAGTGTAAAGGCGCTGACGGGAGAGCATCAGTCCAGTATCAAAAAAGAGTCAATCTGAGTTTATGAACGTGAAGATTAAACTGGCTCTTGATGCATTTCACGAGGCTTGGATCACCTCTATCAAAAACTTAATCGGCTGGTCCGTTAAACTTAGTTTGTCAGAATTCTCGGCTACTATCGTAGTATTCATCAAGACTGTTATAAGGCAGTCGGCGAGCTCATCTAACTGTTCAGAGAAAAGAAATACCAGGTATTGAAAACAGCACTATATGTAAATCTGAGTTGAAAATTGAAGGCTGAAAAAAGCAGTGGATAATTCAAGGCGTGTTGGATGTAACTACAATTAGATTGTAACGAAGATTAGTATAATAATGTCTATTCCCCTCTGAGAAGCCTTAAGCTCCTGAAAAGAAATCAGGTGCCATTCTTGCAGCTGAGGTGATTCGCCGCTTGTTGTAATAGGTGGAGATGGCATAGAGTAAACTTAACCCTCATCATGACTCGGTAATATGGTGAAAATGATTGAGGAAGACAAAACTGTACTAGGAATTGCTCGTCAAGCCATGGATCCACGGTACATATTTTTGTATACATCAGTCACGAGCAATCACCAAGGCGTATCTCGACATTTCAAGACACTTAGGTCATCAGACCTCATTGCACGATGAATAAACCCGATTTCCATCAAAAGATCGACAAATTGAAGCGGTGATCAAATGATGAAGAAATTCATAACGCCATGTCAATCCTTGGAGATAACGATCTGGCTCGAGAATTTGACAAGTATCCCCACATTCTAATCTCTCACCAAGAAATGGAACCTTAATGACAACTAGAAACACAAACTTTTGTCCGGAGCAAAACTGTGAGAAAGCAGAACTAAAGAACATGAAAACAGCCGACATTGTAGCTAGTCTAGAGCCGTAAGATCATTAGGAGATGAGAATTCCGAAGGCTTTCCATATTCAAACAATTTAGACATCTTCCACTTTATTATAAAAGCATTTTATAGTCACACATCCTCTAGTAGCTTTCACAGCCATGATATATACCATCCGCGTTGATATCCTGTACGATCTTTCTTTTGCTAATTGCGATTCCGCTTCTATACTTTCTGATTCCGCAAGTGCACAAACGTGAAATCTGCCACTTCATTCATTATATGGCTCTGTTGCTATCATAATAGGAACAATCTTCCTGTGACCTTTTGAAAAACCATTGACTGTAATGGCGGCACTATAAATCGATCCGTGAAAAGTATAAGAGTTGCGTTTGTAAATACCGCCCAGGCAAGTTAGTTTTCCTTGGTCAAGTATTGTACCAACGGAATAAGTTGCCTTTGGCGTTCCATTTGTATAATCACCAAGAATGAAGATCTGACGAAAGATGGGGCATGTTCAAATGAGAATAGGGCAGGCAACAGGAGGTTATTATAGATGGGCAGTCAATGGCACAATTCAATTTTACATCAGAAAGATGATCATTAGCCCTACGAGAAAGTGCCTCACATTTGTGTGACCAAAATCTTAGTTTAAGGAGTCCATCAGTGGGTGCACAGTCTCACAAAACGCCTTTTCAAAATCTTCAAAATCACGCCAAAAATCAACAACTTTAAGAATTTATTAAAAAATGAGCATTCTTTTTTTTAAAAAAGAAATTCAAATATATAATAGAGAACTAATTAAAATATATATCAATTTCAATTCAGCAGTGGATGGTGTGAATGCTCCTTTCAAGAGTAGCAAAAAGCTCGAAATCCAGCCAAGAAGATAATGTGAATGCTCCTTTCAAGAGTAGCAAAAAGCTCGAAATCCAGCAGTGAGTGGTATAAATGCTCCTTCTGAGGATGACAAAAAGCTCGATGGAAGCAGATACTGAAGAGTTTATATACTCAAATTCAGCAGTGGATAATATGAATGCTCTTTTCGAGAATGGCAGAAGCTCAATGGAAATAGATACTAAAGAGTCTATATACTCAAATTCAACAGTGGATAATATGAAATTTAAATAGACAAGAAAAAGAAAAAAAATTGCAATACATACATCAAAAACATCTTTCGGATTAGGCCTCTGTAAAATGCAAAGAAGATATATATGTATTATGTAAGGAATAAAGATCAACAAAATATTATTAATCAATATTTATTATATATTACAAATATAAACTAATGACTAAGCTTGGTCATGTGAAATCCATGCTTCACAATACGAAGAAGAGTTCACTCAATCCTCCATGCATTGCAGGAGTTGGTTATTAAAAATATGTTCTTCCGCCGAGAAATGAGAAATTGTAAAGGAGATATCGCACTAAAAACTGGACTGGCCCACGATTGTTTTTCCAAACAAAACGACAAAATCTCGTTCTAGTTCCAGATCAATAGATCTACTGATGATTAAGGAAAAACATTGCCGTAACCTCATTCAATTGCCCATTTATTTCGAAAGAGGATTTGGTTGGTACTACCAGACCTGTCGTTCCAAAATCGTCGCTTTAGGTGCTGCAATATCCCAGTGGCTTCTGCAATCAAACGTATTCTTTCCACGCATTTATTTTTATTCAAGTAAGCTATACCAAACCTTAGTATTCCAAAGGCTGCATTCTCTGCAGAGGCTGATGCAAAACAGAACAACCAGGTCTTTCCGACACGATTCTCTGTATATAGCTACCTGGCCAGAGTACAACGTTACACGTATTGCTGAGCTTCAGTCAATGATTGCTCATCCACCGAAAATGTGTAATCAGTGAAGGGTAATAATTGATCTGTCTTTACCCCCACGGCCTTAGAACAGTCTGGTTGAACTTGGTGGGTGCAAGAGGTGTTATCACTGCAGATTGATTGGATAGCCATCCCTTCTTCATCCATTGATGACAATTTTTTCACCTGAACTCTAGAATCTTGTTGCGTAGGCATCTTCTGATGAGAAACCTGATTGAGCCCGCATTCAAAGTCTTAGAACAACAGGAATCCCGGGCCCGTGAGAGTGATTAACCTCAATTAGATCTGCAGGTCTAGATGGGACAGTCTGGCTATCATTCTTTGGTGAAATCATATCGGTACTGAAAATTGAACTTCAAATGAAGGCCCATGGGCTACCAGACAACAGACCTTGGAGACTTACTTTGATTGTCTTTAGACTCAAGTATGAACTTTTGATGAAAGGTGCTCGGATTGGCCCTTTCTTAATCTATCTAGCATGACTTATAGTCATAGTCCTCCACGGTCGGAGCTTTGTTGTTCCGCTTCACCGACCACGTTCTATTATGTCGGGCTGAAACTGCCACCGAAATTCTAGAGTCTGTATCATGCATGGAGTATAGAGTAGTAAGTAGGTAACATCAAGTTCTTTCACCGTCTTGCGAATCTTGTTTGTACATAGATGTTGATAGAAGGAGTAAAAAAGGTCGTATGGAGTTAGATATGAGGAGGAGTGAAGGAGGTAAGGTTATGAAATGCTGGCAGACTTTAGGAAATATATGGCGGCTAAAGAATGGTCTAAATTTCCCTCATACTTCGTATACTGACTGTACTGGCTGGTGGGAATGAATGCAGGTGATCTACAGATTAGATCATACTGTAAGTACGTCGGGTTCCAAGGTTGTTGTTGATGACCCCTGAAATAGATAATTATAGATACCTACTCTGTAGGTGGATGTCGGAGCTATTGTCTGCCGGTATTACGTAGGTAGCCTTTATCGCTTATCTCCGGTAAAGCAGCAGTCGGACGGATGTAGATATATATAAATCCATTGAGCAAGATTAGACGATTAGACACCTGGCAACTTATTAGAATTATACGAAGAATCGGCAAGGCTTTGCTTACTACAAGGCAGTTAGCAAGTATGTACCCATTTACATTTTAGACTCAGCTATCCAAATATAAAGATGTTGAAAAAGCAAAAGTAAAACAAAAATGAAACTTGCACTTAAGTAACTCCAGCTCCCTACTTATATACTTTCTACGTTGCCGGATTTATCGGTCAATTGTAAAGTTATTCGGAAAATCCCGTCAACTTAATTGTCACTCTTGGCTTACAAATATTCCTTTACGAAATCTTCATCCATGATATTCACTCTAGATCATTTATCACTCATTGTCTGCGAACGTACGAAGTACAATAACCTTATCTAGTCCTTTTTCCCCCCAAGTTTAAAGGTTAAACTGCTCTTAAAAATTGCATGTGTTAACAACGACAACGACAACGACAAGAACAACAACAACAACAACAACAACAACAACAACAATAACAATAGCTACAATAGCTACAACAACAACAGCTACAACAATAATAACAACAACAATTATTATTACTACTATTACTATTACTACT
>PDUE01000093.1:15030-38408 GCA_002909645.1 Monilinia polystroma
TACTATTACTACTACTACTACAAAAGATTGACTTCTCCTTTCTGAAAATGACGACCTGAGTAAAAGATCACTCATCTCAGCCTCGTTCAATTGCAGTTTTGTCTTACCATACTGTCATACTCCCGTAATGTCATGCTTATGATAGAACTATAACCTTTAGTTATATAGTTCTCTAGGTGACATTTCGTCTCATCTAGTTAATTTATTCAACAATTCCATTACTCTTTAATATCTTTTCATCATGAATACGAGCCCAGTCGTTTCGATAGCAAGCTCAAGCTCCCAACAACCTGCACCGCCAAAAGTTCTAAGCTGCACTAATTGCAGAAGACGTAAAATAAGGTGTAACAAAACGACAAGCCCTTGTCTTCCATGTCAGGTGAGGAGTGAACATCATCTTTCAAACTTCAAAATATCTTCTTTTGATGCCTGCGACTAACATACAATCAGGCCTCTGGCACCGAATGTATTTTCCCAACTCGTGTTCGGAACCCTCGGCCTAGACAAAATAATCCCAAATCTCGTGATGCTGAGCTCTTAAAAAGAATTTCACACCTCGAAAGTTTGGTGAGCAGAATTGATGCCTCAAAACTCATTAGTGATGATGGTAAGAGAGAAGAAGATGTCCGATCAAATGAATCACCATCAGCAACTCGACTTCATCGCTCTTTCACGTCTCCTAGTAACCAGACCAAGATTCAAGAAACTGGGTTAATACCAGGACTTATGGATCATCAATTTGCTTCCTTTATCAAACGCCAGGAAACAGACTCAATTTATAGTCATGACGGCTTTTGGACAAGATTAAGTGAAGAAATTGATGGATTAAAGCAGCTCATCGAGAGCCCCAGTGATGACGAAGAGGAGCCTGTTGGATCATCTGCGACTTCCCCAGCCTCCAAGTATGATTCTCCTTCGCAGTTCATTTTTGATTCCAAGGTTACTTCTTCAAACATATCAATTTCATATCCATCCACCGAATGTCGCCATGTTTTATTCGGATTTTACTTCAAAAATGTTCACCCCCTCATAACCATTATGCATAAGGCTACATCGTTTCTTATGATACAATCAAACTCTGAACTATTTGACCAGAATACTGGTCGGCACAAGTTCAAAAGTCTTGAGGCCGTCGCATTTTCTATGTACTTTGCTGCAGTAACGAGCATGACAAATGAAGAATGTCTCGAGCATCTGGATGAAGAACGAGACATTTTAGTGGCACGATACAAAACTGCGACAGAAATTGCCCTCCAAGAATCGGATTTTCTAAATAGTGTGGAAATAGTTACCTTGCAAGCCTTAATATTATATATTGTAAGTATCCAGAAGACACCCTGGTATGTGGCTCTGCGATACCTTTTATTTACAGTTTCTTCTAGGCAGTCCTGCGCTCTCATGATCGAAGTCGAACCACATGGACATATATTGGTCTCGCAGTTCGCATAGCCCGTGCTATCGGAATTCATAGAGATCCGGGTTATGGCGAGCCTTTTGATCTAGAGATGCGAAGGAAGGTATGGTGGACTTTACTTTCACTTGATACCAGAGCTTCTGAAGATCGAGGTACTGAAACAATGATTACGGATGGCTCTTTTGACACGAAAATGCCTGCCAATATCAATGACGAGGACCTGATGATGACTTCTAAGACTCCCGCTGTTGACAGGAAAGGTCTTACCAACATGACACTCGCTTGCATAACAATGTCAGTTTGTGGAATTGGATTGAAGATGAACTTCATCCCTACGCAAAAAGATGCGCCAGTCTTGACCTCTGACCAGAAAGAACAAATGATCAAAGAATTCACTGATAGAATCGAATCAACCTATCTGGTAGGCTGTGATCCCTTGGACCCGGAGTATTTATGGCTTCATCGCGTATCACGACTTTTATCGCTCAAATTATGGTTGGTTACACAATATCCGCTTCAGCGTAGAAAATCTACGAATCGTGTACTTCCTCGAGGGCAAATCTTGCGGACTGCTACGGCATTCCTAAACTTGATAGAAGAGATGTGGCAATATGCAAAGTCAAAAGGGTGGTTTTGGTATTTCCAAACATATGTTCCATGGCACGCGATTGCTGTTGCTCTAGCTGAGCTTTGTGCGGAACCAACTGGGAAACTTGCCGATGAAGCTTGGGAGGTCATTCAGTATCATTATAATAAATGGAGTGAATATGTCGCAGATACAAAGGATGGGATGATCTGGCGACCAGTCAAGAATTTGCTAAAACGGGCCCGGGCAGCGAGAGGACGAGAAAGACGCTTCAGTGGTTCCCAAGCATCAACAATTACCTCACCCTTTGCTGAGCCCAATATTTATGGCCCTAGTCCCAGATTGGATACTGGATTCTCTTCACTCATGCCAGATAACAACATTTACAATCAGCCTCCAGTAATTGGACAAGTCGATCCAATTGGGCAGAATTCATATGGTACAATGGGCTTTGATCTTCCCATAGCTATGTCATCCACACCGATGGATAATAACATACCATCCCCACTACCTGCTCCTCCTCCCGAAGCTTACACAAATACACATTGGAATGAATTCATATATGGTTTAGGAACGGTCGGCGCTGACGGTTCTGGAAATCCAGAGATGTGGGGTTCATATCAAGATTACTTTACTGGCTCTTAAGGCGAATCTTTTGAGAAATATTGAAATATTTAAACTAGCCTATGGACACTTATAAATCTGGCATTTCAAATACTGCTCGATGTGTATAGTATGTAAGATAAGAAAGAATCTGTAATATAAAATATTTCCCCTTTTTCTAATGTTATAAGAGTTATGGCCATCGCTTACCGCACACCACCTGTTTTTCCATCATTTTATTAAAAAATCAATATTAAATCAACCATATATTATTATCTCTTAAAATTCCGAATATATATTAATAAATAATAGCTAATTCATATACTTCAATTATATCTTCTAATTTACATATCAATTTTTTTAATTTCTAATCTGAAATCCAAAAGATCTATTTTTTCCCATAACCTTTTTATTTTACATTTTAATTCCTCAATAGAAATAAATATAAATGATCTTTTTTTTAATTTTCTTTTTATCTAACATTATACCTTTTTAATAAAATTAAAATCAGGGAATAAAAAGAACTAATTAAATCTTTATATAAAGTGTTTTAATTAAGTTTTTCGAATATATCCTAAATATACCTTAAATCCATTTTCTATAAAGATATATGTCGGTTTAACCTGGTAGAAGGTGAAAGTTAATAAATGGGTATACCGTTGTATNNTAAAGAATCACTATCTAAATGTGTAGAATGGCAACTATATAGAATGCCCAGGCGTTAGCGCGTAGCCTAGCGCGTCACGTGATTATTCCAACAATACATTTAGGGTTTGATTTATTAAATAAAAGAAAAACAATAAAAACAAATATTTAATCCTAATACATTTTTAATATAATGCTTTTATTAATTTTTTTTTTCTAAAAATATTAATAAAGATTTTTAATTCCAACTAATAACATCCTAAATTATAATTAATACTTTTTTAAAATAATATATTAATTTAATACAATTAAAATATTGATTTTTTTTAATCCTATAAATTATCTATATCCTTTCATTCTTTTCTAACTCGAAAATACTGTTATTTAATTATATAACTTTCCTTTAATCTCCTCTACCCTACCTAACAACTATCACGATTGGACTACAAACGGATGCCGTTGCTAATAGAATGGACATGTGCGGCCTCCACATATGCCTAATTAACAAAAATGTGAATATATGCGGTACCCGTATATACTTTAATAGGAATGATTTAGTTATATACAGCATCCGTATATAACAGGTCACATATATATAATTATATATATAAGTAAATAGTTGGTTATTTCTTTAGTTCTTTAATTATAAATTCTAAGGATATTTTTGATTCTATTTATTTAGCTTTTATATAATATAAGCATTATATTATCTATAATTTAATTAAAATTTGATTTAGCTAAGTGATGGTTATTCAAATAATATTTATTTTATATAATATTTTTTTAAGAACAAACTACAATAAAGTTATTGTTTATAAAAAAAAGATCAATTTCGAATACAGTTTGATAAAAATATATTCTTTTTATTTATATAAAAATATTCTAAATATTTTTTGTATATAATACAATAAATATCCATTCCCTTTCACATTTATAAAAATATATTATTTTTTAATAATAACATTTTTATTAGCATTTTTATTACGGTAATACAATTTATAAAAAAAATAGAAAACGTTATGGTATATTAATCACAAAATATAAAAAAAAAAAATGTATTTTAATATAAATTCCAAATTTAATTAATTTAAATTTCCAACAATTTTTTTTGTATATAAATAAAAGCTAATATATTAATGTATTTAAATTAATAATAATATATTATATTTTTTTTATAATAATTATAAAAAAAAAATAAAACATTTTAATAAAAAGCTTTATTAAATATTTTTCTGAATATTCCTCTTTCTAAATTTTATAGAATACCTATATAAATATTTGGATTTATAGGTGACTCTAAGATATATTCTTTTGTTAAAACAGATATTCGCTTTAATTAAAAGTATTGTAAAAGGTTTAAACAAAAAAAAAAGTTTAAGTATAACCTGTATTTTAATATTGTGTTTCTGTCATTCAGTATTAAATCTTTCAAATTAAATAAATTTAATAATAATAACTAAAGCGGTTGTCTTATTCATAGATAAAACGGCCTCTGTTTCATTTCTATCTTGCATAATCTTATCCTAAACTCTGAATTCATTTATCTAATTAAATTAATTAAATTAATTAATAAATTTAATAATAATATTAAATCTAAAGCTAATTTATAAAAAGTTATAATCACAAATCGTTTAGAATTTTATATTAATATATTTATTAATAAAATATAATCTTATACTTATATAATAGATTAAACAAAGTTTAAAGCCCTTAAATATCTTTAAGCCTTATATATACAAATCCCTTACCTAATTGATTAGTAATTAATGAATTAATTGATTAATATATATTATAATCCAGCAGAAATAAATTATGCGAAATCTTTATACAAATATTAAATAATATTTAATTCAAGTATTTATAATAATTTTCTAAAATAATATTGCAAATTCCGCCTCCTCGCCATTTAAATTAAGATTATTAATAAACAAACATTTATATAAGATTTTGATTACAAAATATCTAATTTCTTTATTAAAGCCATTGTATTCCATTAAGTAGATTATTATATTATTAATAATTTAGCTACCAAATTAGTATGAGTGGATGAAATTAAGGTTATATTATAAAAGAGGAATTATTATTGTTTTAACTACAATATTACTTTTTATATTAAGAAATTATTTAATTTAATTATATATTTTAAAAAGAATATTATTAATAATTCTGGACTTTTATTAAGATTTAACTATCTATCATATATAATTCCGTTTGGATATTCAGGCATGTTTAAACTAAGCTTTATCCTGAACTGATTTTTAAATAACCTTTATTCCGATACAAATTTTGTGTGTGAAGTTTTAAAGATTTCTGCTTTAAGAGTGTCTGCTATTAATGTTGGTAAAATAAAATAGATAATTATATTGAATAACAATTAAAAAAAATCCTATAATACGATTGATAAAATGGATCTAAATGTTTATGTTAAAGTAGCTAATATTATCTAACAAGTTAAAGATTTATATTTAAATGAAAGCGTTTAAATAAAGACTTTCTCCTAAATATTATCCGAAATATAAGATTTTTTAACCTAATTAAATTAATAAATGATTAAATATTTATATTATTTTGTTTATTATCAAAGAATAGATATTTGATAAGATTAAATACATTTATAGATTTTGAAGCTAATAGATTTGCTTTTATTAATATTATTTTTCTTATTTTATTATTTCTTATATTTAAACCCTATTATTATATATTCAACATTTTGATAGAAGTAAAAGACTATAATGATGTGTATGGATATATTATTATTTATTATACTTTTTTTAATCTCTTAATCAATAATTGAGAGTAATTATTTGTTCCTTTTTTTATTACAGAATTAGGATTTTATAATATTATATTTAAAAGATTATAATTAATAGAAACCCGTTTAAAAATTAATTATTATAATCGAAAACTAGATTAGTTGTGTAAATATTTGTATATTATATTTTTAATAAATAATCTTGTATTAACACTTTAGGATTTTAGAAAAAGAAAGATAAACAGATTTGTATAGAAAAACATAGATCGATATAATAAATAATTAAACCTTTTTTGGAAGAAAAAAGATTTTTATACAAAAAAAACAGAAATTATAACGATTTATATTATTAAACCTAAACCTACAAAATCGAAGAATCCTATACCACTCCCATTTAAATTTAAAGATCAAATTATTATATACTGCATTTTACAAATCTATAAAACGTTATTGTAATATATATCTAATATTATTAATATATATTTAATTATATTCGTATAGTTCCAATTTATTTGTAAAAAGAATAAAAATTACAAAATGTTTACTTTTATTTGTTAGAAACTAAATGAAATTATTGATATCCAACAATAAATACATTTATTAAAAGATTGTATATTAATAATTATAAGCGATTTCAGATCGACCAATACCTACATTACTTTAAACTATATTTTTATAAAAGTTGATGCAAAATCTTTGATTCCTGTTTAATACTAAAAATATTGCTATATTTTTTTAAAAACCGAATCTAATATCTTACTTTTATTCCACTTATATAATTATAAAATTATATTTAAAGATGATGGAGAGAAAGTATTAAAATATAGTTCATTATATAAGATATTTTTTAAACAATTTAAAATTATTAAAGAATATTTAATCAAAAACTTTAGTAAAGAATTTATAGAATTTAATTAAATTTCTTTTATCGTTTTAACTTTATTTATTTAAAAATTTAATAAAAGCTTGAGATTTTATATCGATTTCTATCTGTTAAACTTTTTTATATATAAGGATCATTATCTTCTACCATTAATCAATAAAACATTCATATAATTGGCCAAAGCGAAAATCTATATCAAACTCGATATTCAACAGGTTTTCCACCGGATACAAATGGATCCTACATCGGAAAAATACATTATTTTTTGCATTTAATATAATTCCTATAAATATAAAATTCTCCCTTTTGGATTAATAAACAGATCAGCTATTTATTAATAATATATAAATAATGTATTATTTAATTATTTAGATGTTTTTTGTATTACTTATTTTAATAATATTTTTATTTATTTAAAAAATAAAGAAGAATATAAAACTTATATTAAACTAATATTTGCCTAATTTATATCCACTAAATTATAAGCGAATTTTAAGAAATATAAGTTTAATATTAAACGGACAAAATATTTAGGATTTATTATTTCTATTAATAATATCAAAATTGATTCTGAAAAAGTAAAAATAATTGAAAACTAAATTTATTTATCCACCATTAAAAAAGTATAATTATTTTTAAGCTTTTATAATTTCTATTATTGCTTTATTAAAGATTATAGAATTATTATTAAATTATTAATTAAATTTACAAAGTTTTATATAGTATTCCATTTTGATAATATATACCGTAATGTTTTTAATATCCTAAAATTAAAATTAATCTCCATCCTATTATTATAATATTATAATTACATTTTTTTTTATATACTAAAAACAAATACATTAAATAGCATAATTATTAATATATTATTATAAAAGTATAATAATAAATAATTATTTATAATATATTTTTCTAAAACGATAATAATTGTTAAGCTGAATTATAAGATTTATAATAAAAAAATATTATTAATTATTTATTTATTAAATCACTAGAAATCTGAATTTATAGGATCGCTATATTAAATCTATATTTATACTCACTATAAAACGCTTAAGTATTTTATAATTATTAAAGCTTTAAATATTTAATAAATTAAATAAACCAAAGTTTTAGCTAATTATAATTTTATTATTATATATTATTCTAGAAAAAACAATTCTTTTATTGATATATTTATTTATTATATTAATAAATTTAATTTTTAGAATAAAACAAAAAAGCAAAATTGATTTTAATAGCTTTTTAAAAATAATTAAATAGATATTAAAATTATATATAAATCTTTACAAAATAATTCGAAAAATATTATTAATTTAGATTTATTTGTTATTACCCTACATTTTAATATTATTAATAAAATATTTAAAATTAATAGATCCTCCGAAAATCTAAATTATTTAAAAATGGAAACTAAAAGAATTTATAAGTATTTAATAATAAAAAAAGATTTATTATTATATAATAATAAATTATTAATATTAAATATAAACAATTTTTGTATATACCTTATATAAAAAATGTATAATACACTTTTGATTATACATTCTAGAATTGGCAAAACTTATATATTATTTTCCCAATAATATTATTAATAAAATATATAGAATATTATAATTTAATATATTCGAAATTATTACACATATAAACATAATTCCGTTTTCTATAATTAAACTTCCAATCTTTTTTATCCGCTTTTTATTCTATAAAAAATATAAATAGAAATTATTATAAATTATTGCTTTTTTAATAAAAATAAATATAATTATAATAATATATTTGTTATTATTAATTAATTAATTAAATAAGTAATAACTATTCTATACTATAAGAAAATTAATATTTAATAATAAATAAAGTTATATCTTTATTATATATATTAGTATTATAAAGCCCTAAAAGCGATTATTTTTAATTAAAATCCCTAATTTATATTAGAATTCTAGAAAGAATTCAATTATATATTTAGAATTAATATTAAATTTTTTACTATATACCATCTATAAATAAATAATTAATTAGAAATTTATAATTAATATTTGCAATAATAATTAAGATTTTTTATTAATTATTATTAAGATAATTAATTAAAATTTCTATTTATAATGGATTATATTCAATTTACTCTTCTACACGATTTTTTAAAAAGATTAACCCTATATAAGGTATTATATGACTATCCTCCCCAAAATATATAAAATTAGAAAGTAAAGAATTTAAAACCATTTAATAATTTGAATATATAAAACGTTTACGCTTTCGCTGTTTATAACAAAGCAATTACTACTTATATTAAAAAAAACATTTTATATATTTAAAAAAAAATATTAAAATAAATTAATATTTATTAATATTTAATAGATTTTAATATTAGAAATTATATATAATTAAATATAAAAGATTTTTCTTTTTTTTAATTTTCTAAAAAGCTTAATTTTCTAATTTAAAGCTTTTTTAAAATTATAGATTGAATTAATAGTTCTTTTAAATTAAAGCTCCTAAATATTATAAAAATTCACCCTATTTTTCCTATCGGATAAGTTCCGTAAAGCCTACAATAATTCACTTTCAAGCTAAACCCTTGAACTATTATTATAACAAAAACAACAAACAACTTCGGACAGGTCATTTTTCAGAATTCAACAGTAATAAACATATACATAAGACACATGTACGAAACAACTACGGCGCACCCTTCTTCAGCTATTATGGCAGAACCAGGCTTTATTATACCGGCGTAAGGGCCGCGGAAGGTCAACATTGATTATATACAATAACAAGATTCCATTTCGCTTATTCTTTTTCGCTCCCAAATTGGAAAAAGAATAAAGAATATATTACTTTTCTTTATTATATTCAAAAAATTACAATAATTTACAGTTTTTCAAAAAATAAACAAACTTCTATTAAAAATTAAATAACAAGTAATAATCTACTACAAGTTTATAAATATATTAATAAATTTTTTGGAAGGAATTATTAAAACCTTTTTATTAAAAAAGATACTTATTATTCTTTTTATTCAAAAAGCGATTTTAATATATATTATAGACTTTTTTATAATAGAAATAATATTAATGGCCAAAAAAGGTTTAAAAGCTTTAAAAGCAAAAAAGAATATAATAGCAATTTATTATTTATAATATAAACAGAAATTATAAAAACCCTTAAAACCAGTAGAATATTAAACACTTTTAATAATAAAGCTTTTAAAACAAATTCTGTAAAAAAAACTATTATTAAAATAACAAAAATGGATAAGTGTATTTTTACTAAATATAGATTTTTTGCAGACCTTTATTAAAATAGCCCTTTTTTAATCTAAAAAAATCTAATTAAAACTATCCCTAGAATTAAGGAAAAGGATATTCCAAAAGTGATGGAATATAAAACAGAATGAATTTTATACTTTAAATCCTTAAAGGTATAGAATATTTTAATAAAAAAAGCTTATAAGCTTAAAATCTATAAGATTATTAGGGTTATACAACTAAAGCTTTTAAAGAAATAGTATAGTTATTATATAAAACAAATATTAGGGTTCTTTTTTAATATAATCAATAAATAAATCAAAGTTATTAAAGAAATAATAATAAGAAAAACCCGAATTCAAATTAATATTATTCTGGTTAAATATCTTAAAGGCTTTAAAAGCAATACGAATAATATATAAATTATTAGTTTTACAACTTCAATTGCATCTTTTCAGTTATTTAAAACCATCCCGCTTTTGTTTTAACTATTTTTCTACAATTAAATAAAGCTTTATAAACAAAACTATTAAATTTATTGTAATATTTATTATTGTATAAAACTAATATAATATAATAATTATAATATTACAAAAATTAAACATTAAAATTTAATATATAAACTTTATCCAATTTTTGTGAAATATAATAAATACTATAGTTCTTTCCTAGTAAAATATAAAAAATGCTTTTTAACATTTTGGAGTATTATTGGAGAAAAACTATAATATAATTTGATTAAGGGTTAGATAAAGATAATCTATAAAAATAATAGAATGGTACAAAAAATATACACTTTTAGTACATTTATAGGGACAATATAAACAATATACGCCTTTCAAATAGGAGCCTAAAACTTTTAAAGTTTACAGGGCTTTTAAAGTTCATTAATATTTATAGTTTTTATAAATACCGTCTACATTTCAGCGTTTGGTTATATTGAAGTTGTTATATTAGTAATATTAAAAAAAAGCAATAAAAGGGTAAAGCATATTATTGATTTGTTGACATTATAGGGTAAGATCTTAAAATACATTAAAGCTGTTTTAGGCTAAATAAATCTTAAATTGCTATTATAGAATAATGTATGCAAAGTTTACACAAAGAATGCGATGGATATTAATAATAATGAAACTATAACAAATATATAATTAATTAAAACTATTGATTTCTTTTCTAATAAATCGTAGATTGAATAAGTATAGCAGTAAAAACCGTAAGGACAATTCTATTCCATATATAATAATAATATAAACAAATGTAAAAAAGAGTACAGGAGCATATAGCGTTTTACTATAATTCGTATACAAAAACGATGTGAATATAGTATACATTTAAAAGTTTTGAAGCTTTCTGGAAATTAAAATATAGAATTATTTAGTATATAATTACTACGCTTTTTATAATTTATAGAAATTGGAGGAAATATTAGAAAGGGAGATTGAAAAGCTAAAAACTATATTATACATTCAGCAAAAAATTATACTATAAGCATAATAATAATAAAACAAATATAATAAAAATATAGTATAATTCAAAATAAACGGTTATTATATAATAAATATTTATTGCAAATTTAATATTCTGGAAATAATAATCTATATAATAAATATTACCCTAAAGCTCTTATATATTAATTAATAGCGATTTCAATACGAAACACAATATTTTCGAATTGGGGGTGCTTTCGGCCTCCTAAGGCGCTATGTTTTCGGATTGGTCCTAAAATATTGGTATAAATTTTATTGATGAGGCAGAGATTTTTATTTATTGAATAAGATATATAATCAATTTTATTTTCTTTAATATACCCTTTGCGAAGATAACAATAAAGTGAGATATAGATTATAGATTAGATTACTACATGTAGGTCATTATTATTCTAAAGTGGGGGATATTAATTGGCAAATATATTAAATATAGAATTATGGAAGATAGTTTATATATTTTTTTTAGTTTAATAAAAAGTAAAGTATACTAATTTCTATAATTAATATATAATATTTTAAATGCTAAATTCGAAATTATTACAGAGCGATTTACAGATTTATTCCAAAAAGCAATACAGATTATAGGGCAATCGATATATGATCAGGTATAATTGATACTTTAGTGAATAGGGGAATATATATTTATATATAGTTTGTATAAATGTATTAATAAAACCCTAAAAGATAAAAAAAAAATGTTTAATATAATATATAAAGCAAAAAAAGATTATTAGAAAAGAATAATAAATAATATATTGGATAATTCGGATTTTTATAAAATAATAGATTAGTATAGAATAATCCTTTCCCTTAAATTCCCGCCGCTAATAGTAGATAATTAATTAATTAAAAGCATAAAAGAAAAAGTAGAGGCTCTACTAAATGAAATGCTGTATAAATATAATGATTTGGATAATCTTAAGATGAATCCGATAATAGAGAACTATATTCCTATTCTCTTTTAGAATATTAATATATTCTTTGAAAAGGTAAAACAGAATATTATCAAAATTTTGAGCATTTCATTAAAAGCTAATAAAATTATAGTTTAGTTTTTAAAAGTTTATTAAAATAGTATTAAAAGATATATTTATAATTTATTCAAATATTATTTTAAAAAAAGCTATTTTCTTAAAATATAATAATTAGCAGAAATAATAATATTATTTAAGATTATTAAGAAAAATAAAAGCTTTATTTATTTCTAACGTTTAATAATTCTATTATTTTGTATAGGTAAAGGTTTGAAACGAATTATTGTAAAGCGGGTAGTATAAACGTTGTTGATATATAATATATTAAACCTTTAATATTACAGGGCTTTATTAAAAAGATTAATAATGAATCTAATTATAGTGTTTATATATAATATAGAAAGTATTTTTATTAGAAAACTAAAGGTTACCCTAATTATAATAAATATATAAAAGATTTTTGATATATTATTATTTTAATCATTATTTAAAAGAATACAAAACCAGAATTGGCCTATATTTTTATTAAAGATGGTTAGATTATTTTTGTAGGAATATAAAATGATTATTTGATTTAAGGATGTATATACAAATAAATCATAAATATAATACAGCATTTTTTAGGGATCGTCTTTATCTTTAATATTATATATATTCTATTTAATAGAGCTTTTAAATTAGGATTAAGCCTTTTGTTTTAAATATATAAATAATATTGCATTTTATAAAATAAACAAAATATTAAAAAAAAACGTTATAATAATTATAAAAAATATATAATAAATTAAAATATAAAAATTAGCAAATAAGGTTGCTTTTATATTGGAAAAGCTAAAGATGATATACTTTATCCGTAAACACTATATATACATCCCAAAGATTGTTATCTTATTCATATTGATTATAAGATTTACAATAAATGTATAGAGCGATACAAATCAACCAACCCTATAATAATTAGGAATATAGTTTAATTGTAAATTTATATTTAAAAAGTATATTATTGAATAAATAAAAAAAATATAGAAAATGGCAATATATATTAAATATTTTGTTAATATAATATATAGCCTTTTTATAACCTTTTTGTATAAAGCTATTATTATATATATACTTTTATTACTATTTTATAAAGCAAAAATATAATATCTAAAGCGGATACGGCTAAATATAAAAAAAGACTATTCTAGAAATATTATAGTAAGCATCTATATAAAGTTTTGTATAACAAAAGCGAATAAAATAATTAACTTTGCGATAAAAGAAATATTATCAATTTGAAGAATTTTATTTATTATAATTAACCTATAGAATATAAGCCTTCCCTTCTATAAAATTGCTTTGGAATATATTTATATTAATATAGCTCTACAATTCCGAAAACTGGATGTATACTATCCACTAATTATATACTTGATTATATAATACTATTGTACACAAATTAATATACAATTACGAATAGCAGATTGACTATTGTTAAGAGTACCATATCCGATTTTGGCTCCCCTGCAGTATATCCCTAGCTGTAAAACGGATCTTACAAAAGGGATAGACAAAGAAACAGCGGCAATTAGTTTTATTAATTAATGGAACGCTTTACCCTCCAATGCAGTTATCATCTTTTTTAATAAATCCAAATTATATAACAATATTAGTAAGTATATTGAATATAACTATATAATTTATTAAAGGCAAATATTAATAATTATTAGAAAAAAAGCAATTAATACATTTTCGTATATTTTTAATATAAAAGCAATAAAGGTTTTAAAAAAGCTTTAAAAGATATTAATATTATTATTAAATATAAATATATGTTAATAATTATATATTAATAATATTTCTATAATATAATACAAATATATTAATACTTTAAACATTTCTTAATAAACATTCTTTAAAAACTATTGGTTTATTGATTAGTATACAATTAGTATAAGATAATCCTCTGGATATTAGAGTATAACCAGCAATAAAACAGCGGACAAATTAGTAGACAAAGATGCGAAAGATGATATAATTGATTTAGAATCTATTAAACAACCTACGATTAATAGAATAAAATCAATAGTATAAAGTCTAGCTTACAATATTATAAATATATAATAATATAAGAATAAAATAATGCTATTAGAAGGGTACTGTAAATAATAATTTAGCTATATTTTAAAAACGCTATTAAAGCTAAAACTCCCTAAATTAACCCTATATCGATTATTAGTAATACGCTTTAAATATAGCAACTTTAAAGTATACTATAGGTGCTTTAATTATACAAACGCTGAAATTTATTATTTATATAGTAAAACTAAAACCCTAGAGCACTTTACTTTCTATAAGATTTTGATAAAGAAGTTCTATTTATAATTACTAAAATCTATTTATTTATTAACGATTATCTAGAAAAAGTTTGATTATATATAATAGCTTTTCGCTCTTTTATAAAAATTCGAATACTTCGTAAAGGCAATGCGATATTTTACATTCTATAATTGAAAACCCAATAGTATTTTAAATAATGCTATATTAAATGCTGTTTTTAACCCCCCTGCCCTTTCTAATCCCCTTTCTCCCTTTACCCCTTCTTTTTTATTTTATGCTATATTTTAAAGTTTAATCTAAAGTATAACCTATAGAGTATAGTAAAAGTAATTCTATAAGATAATATAAAAGTTATAATTTAATATAACAATTATTCATTTAGTATTCCCTACTAATATAATTATTATACAATCTAATATACTATTCCTAAAGATATAATAAGCAAAGATTAACCCCCTTTGATATAAGATATTTTCTTAAATAGTGGAAGGAAACTGCTTAACAAAGCTAAAGCTGTAAAAGTGTTGGATTCATACTGTAGGCCTACAATTATATTTGAGCACAAAATGTNNTTGAATTCTGTCTGTCTTCTCCTTTTCTTTGTACAAAGGGGAGGGTATATTTAACTACAGAGGAAATTGTGTATTAACCAATTTCCTGCCTTTTTACCCAAAATGGAAAAGGGGATGAAAACTCTTCTAATATATAATTGTTATTTTCCGTGATCCTATTTACATATTTTAATATTAGATTTTCTTCTTTTCTTTGTATAACGATTATTATATAATACAAAGTAGTTATATTATACAAATAAAACTAATATTGGAAACATAAATATTCACCGTTATTCTATTACCTAATTATTATTTTACTTCTTTTTATCTTTATAATCCTTTAAATTATTCCTTTTCTTTTCTTCTTTTCTTTATTTTTTATAACCTTTTTTTTCTAAATAAATAATAAGTTATTTTTTATATTAAAGATGTTAATCTTATATAAAATTCAATTAATTATAAAAATAATATAAAATAATCAAAGAAATAAATAAAGTAATTGTATAAAATAAAAAAATCAAAATGTAAATCAAACAATTTTAAGCAAATCTCTACTTTATATTTCTAATATATATTTTTGTACAATAAAGCCCTTAATTTAGCTTAATATCAATATATTCAAACTTTCTGGGATACTGCTCTCGCGTATATAAATGATGATTATTCCTATATTATATTATTTATTAGCAGCGATATCCTCCGTTTTCTGATTTATAACGAAGTCTAATATATAATCCTAACCCTTCCCAACACCAATCGTACGGCGGTTACTGGTTGTATTTTTGTTAATTAAATTCTAATCTATTATATATTGTATATAAATGCTTTATTTATATAATATACTGGAGTGGTTATATCAGAATATTATATACCTTATCAACGTTATGGATGCACCCCATTTCCGGAATATTATCGGATAATAGATCATTTTGGGGATACTTATAAAAACTGCAAATGGTGTGATTATGGAAAAAGATGCTTTATATAACCTAATAATACTAATGCGGAAATTGCGGACAAGGATCGTTTTTAGGAGTTGTTGAATAACAATAGTAATAATAAAGCTGCCATTGCTTACGCTATTAAAAGCAATAAGGTAAAAAGTAATATTAATTCTGTAGAGGAGCTTTTTATAATTAATTAAGCTTTTTATTATATAATATGTTTTTAAGGGTTTTTTAAGTATTTTTGAATATTTTTATTCTTACTTTTATAAAATGAAATAATATAAAATAAAATAGAATAAAATAAAGATTATTTTTTTATTATATAATATAAAAAAAATATAAATAAATAATAATATATAAAAATAATATAATAAATAAATATTAAATAATTTTAGGATATATTATAATATATAATATTATAAATATAAATATATTAGGAATAAAAATAAATAATATTAGTATAATATTAAAATTACTTAATTTATTAGGGGATATATAAAAGAAATATAAAATAAAATAGATAAAATTCTAGGAAAACTTAAAAAAAGAAAAAAAACAATTTGTACAAAGGTATATAGCCTTTGTTTATTGGTTTTTACAATTAACCCATCCCTTAATTTGTATATTCAATTTATTAATATCTATAAGCTTCTCTAAGAATTTATTAGAATTTATCTTTATTATTACATTAATCAAATTATCGTTCCTATTTATTCATTGTATTTCTAGAAACTCTCTTTGCTTATATAATTATCTTAAAACTATAATATTTATTATTAGCTTTTTCTCTTTAATTATTTTTAATTTAATTAAGCATTTGTATAAAGAATAGAAATTAATATATATAATAATAAATATATTAAATAAATTAAACTGCTTTATAATTATATTCATTATTATATAAAATGCAATACCAATATCGATATCGGTAGAATTTTCAATAAGGAGGTTCATGGACAATATTGTACTATATAAATAATAAACACACACACAAGACACACGTACGAAACAATTACGGCGCGCCCTTCCTCGGCCATTATGGCAGAACCAGGCCTCATCACACTGGCGCGAGGGCTGCGGGAGGTTAACGTCGACCATACGCGATAACGAGACCCTGTCTCGCCCACCCCTCTTCGCTCCCAAACTGGAGAAAGAACAAAGAATACATTGTTTCCCCCTATTGTACCCGGAGGACCACAACGATTTACAGCTCTTTAGAGAGTAAACGGGCTCCTACTGGAGGCCAAGCAGTAAACGGCAATCCGCCGCAAGTTCATAAATATGCTGGTGAACTCTTTGGAAGGGATTGTTAAGACCTTTTTATTAAAAGAGATACTTATCATTCTCCCTATCCAGAAAGCAATCCTGGTATGTATTGCAGACTCCCTCATAATAAGAATAGCATTAATGATCAAGGAAGGCCTAAAAGCCTTAAAGGCAAAAGAGAACGTGACGGCGACCCTGTTACCTACAATATGGGCAGGAATCGTGAGAATCCCCAAAGCCGGCGGGGTACCGGACATCCTTAACAATAAAGCCTTTAAAGCAAACTCTGCAAAAAAAACCGTTATTAAGATAATAAAAGTGGACAAACGTATTCTTACTAAATACAGACCTTTCGCGGACCCTTGCTGAAATAGCCCTTTTTTAATCCGGGAGAACCTGGTCAAGGCCATCCCTGGGATTAAGGAAGGGGATATCCCGGAGGTGGTGGGGTGCAAGACAGGGTGGGTCCTATATCCTAAATCCTTGGAGGTACAGAACATTTTAATGAAGAAGGCCTATAAGCCTAAGATCTGCGAGATTACCGGGGCCACGCGGCTAGAACTTCCGGAGAAGTGGTATAGCCACCGCGTAAGACAAGTACCAGAATCCCTTTTCAATGTAATCGATGGACAGATCGAAGTTATTGAAGGAATAGTAGCGAGGGAGGCCCGGATCCAAACCGGTACCACCCCGATTAAATGCCTCAAAGGCTTCAAAAGCGGTGCGGACAACATATGGATTATCAGCTTTACAACCCCAACCGCATCTTTCCGGCTGTTCGGAGCCATCCTACTCTCGTTCTAGCTATCCCTCTGCAGCCAAATGGAGCTTCATAAACAAGGCTATCAGACTTACTACAATATCTACTGTTGCATGAAGCCGATACAATACAATAACTGCAGTATTGCGAAGATTAAACATCAAGGTTTAATGCATGAATTCTGTCCGGCTCCTGCGAAATGCAATGGGTGCCATGGTCCTTTCCCGGCAGGGCATAAAGGGTGCCCTTTGATACCCTGGAGCATTGTTGGAGGAAAGCTGTAATGCAATTTGACTAAGGGCCAGGTGGAGGCAATCTATAAAAATAATAGGGTGGTACAAAAGGCGTGCGCCTCCGGTACATCCACAGGGACGGTGCAAGCAATGCGCATCTTCCAAGCGGGAGCCCAGAGCTCCCAAAGCTTATAGGGCTCTCAAAGCTCGCCAATATCCATGGCCCTCACAGATGCCGCCTGCATCCCGGTGTTTGGCTGCATTGAGGTTGTTATACCGGCAACATCGAAGGAAGGCAACAAAAAGGCAAAGTGTATTATTGACTTATTAACGTTACAGGGCAGGGCCTCAAAGCGTATTAAAGCTGCCTCAAATCAGATGAATCTTAGACTTCTATTGCGGAACAGCGTATGCAGAGCTTGCGCAGAGGATGCGATGGACATCGACAACGATGAGGCTGCAGCGAATATACAACTAATTAAAGCCATCGACCCCTTTTCTAATAAATCGTAGGATGAACAGACATAACGGCGAAAGCTGCAAGGATAGCCCTGCCCCATATATAATAATAATATGGACAAACGTGGGGAAGGGTGCGGGAGCATATAGCGTTTTGCTACAGCTCGCACACAAAAACGACGCGGACGTGGTATGCGTTCAGGAGCCCTGGAGCTCCCTGGGAACCAAGATACAGAACCATCCGGCATATAACTACTACACTCCTTATAATTCGTGGGAATCGGAGGAAGCACTGAAAAGGGAGGCTGAGAGGCCAAAAACCATGTCGTACATCCGGTGAGGGGCTGTACTATAAGCGCAACAGCGGCAAGGCAAATATAATAAAAATGTAGTATAGTTTAAAGTGAACGGCTATCATATAATGAATATCTACCGCAAACCCAATACTCTGGAGATGATAGCCTATACAACAGGCATTACCCTAAGGCCCTGTACACTGGTTGGTGGCGATTTCAATGCGAAACATGATACCTTCGAGCCGGGGGTGCTTTCAGCCTTCCAAGACGCTACACTCTCGGACTGGTCCCAAAACACTGGAATAGACTTTATCGGCGAGGTAGGGACTCCTACTCATTAAGCAGGGCATATAATCAACCTTATTTTTTCTAATATACCCTTTGCGGAGATAACGGTAAAACAAGATATGGACTGTGGGTCAAATCATTACACGCAGGTCACCACCATTCTGGGGCGGGGGATGCCAACTGGCGGGCGTATCGGATATAGAGTTACGGAAGACGGCCTACACACCTTCTCCAGTCTGATGGAGAGCGGAGCGTACTGGCTCCCGCAACTAACGCATAATATCTCAGATGCCGAGCTCGAGACGGCTACAAAGCGACTTGCAAATCTGTTCCGGAGGGCGATACGGACTGTAGGGCAACCGGCGTGCGACCGGATGCGATCGGCGCCCTGGTGGACGGGGGAATGCACATCTGCATATAGCCTGTACAAACGCATTAATAGAACCCTGGAGGATAGGAGGAAAATATTTAGCACAACGCGCAAAGTAAAGAAAGATTATTGGAGGAGGATGATAAATAATATATCGGATAATTCGGATCTCTATAAAGTGGTGGGCTGGCATAGAGCAGCCCCCTCCCTTAAGTCCCCGCCGCTAATAATGGGTGACTAATTGATTGAGGGCACAAAGGAAAAAGCAGAGGCCCTGCTGAATGAAGTGCTGCATAGGTACGATGATTCGGACGATCTTGAGACGGACCCGATAATGGAGGATCGCATTCCCATTTTTCTTTGGAATACTAATGTATCCCTCGAGGAGGTAGAACGGAATATCATCGGAGTTTCGAGCATTTTATTAAAAGCTAATGGAATTATGGTCCAGCTTTTGAAAGCTTGCTGGGGTAGCATTAGGAAATATATCCGCAACCTATTTAAATACTGTCTCAAAAGAAGCTATTTTTTTAAAGCATGGCAATTGGCAGAAGTAGTAATGCTACCCAAGGTTGGCAGAAAGGATAAAAGCTCCGTCCGCTCCTGGCGCCTGATAGCCCTACTATCCTGTATCAGTAAAGGCTTGGAACGAATTATTGTAAGGCGGGTGGCATGGACGTCGCTGACGCATGGCACGCTGAGCCCCCAGCATTACAGGGCCTTACCAAAAAGATTAGCAATGGATCTAGTCACGGCGTTCACGCACGATGTGGAAAGCGCTTTCGCTAAAAAACTAGAGGTTACCCTGGTTACAATGGATGTACAAGGGGCTTTCGATGCACTACTACCCCGGCGGTTATTCAAAAGGATGCAGAACCAGGGCTGGCCCACATTCTTACTGAAGATAATTAAATCATTCTTACAGGAACACAAGGTGGTTGTCCGACTCGAGGACGCGTATACGGATGAGTCACGAGTACAATGCGGCACCCCTCAGGGGTTGCCTCTATCTCCGGTACTGTACATACTCTACTTAGCGGAGCTTTTGAATCAGGACTAGGCCTTTCGCTTCGGATATGCGGATGATATTGCGCTTTATAGGGTGGGCAAAACACTGGAAGAAAACGCTATAGTAATTGCAAGAGACGTATAACGAGTTGAGGCATGGGGACTAGCGAATAAGGTTGCTTTCGCACCGGAGAAGCTAGAGATGATGCACTTCACCCGTAGGCGCCATGCACGCATTCCGGAGGTTGTCATCTCACCCACACTAACTATAAGACCTGCGATAAATGCGTAGGGCGATACAAATCAGCCAGTTTTGCGATGGTTAGGAGTATGGTTCGACCGCAAGTTCACATTCAAAAGGCATATTGTCAAACGAGTGAAGAAAGCACAGAAAATGGCGATGCATATTAAGCATTTTGCTAATACGGTATATGGCCCCCCCACAGCCTTCCTGTGTAAAGCTATTATTATATATGTATTTCTGTTATTATTCTATGGAGCGGAAGTGTGGTACCCAGGGCGGACGTGGTTAAGCACGGGAGGAGGCTATCCCAAAGGTATTACAGTAAGTACCCGTATGGAGTCTCGTATAGCAAAAGCAAATAAAGTAATCAACCTTACAACGAAAGAAGTATTACCAATTTGGAGGACCTCACCCACTATAGCTAACCTGCGGGACGCAGACCTCCCCTCCTACAAGGTTACCCTGGAACATATCTGCATTAATATAGCTCTACAGTTCCAAAGGCTGGACACATGCCACCCACTGATTATACACTTGGCTACACAATGCCACTGTAAACAAGCCAATATACGACTGCAAACAGCAGACCAACTACTGCCAAGAGCACCACATCTGATTCTGGCTCCCCCACGGTATACCCCCGGCTGTAGGACAGACCCTATAAAAGGAATAGACAAAGAAACAGCGGCAATTAGTTTCACCAATTGGTGGAACGCCCTACCCTTCAGCGCAGTCACCATCTTCTCTGATAAATCCGAATCGTATGACGACGCTGGTAAGCATGTTGGATATAGCTATACGATCTATTAAGGGCAAACACTGATAACTATTGGGAAGGAGGCAATTAATATGCTTTTGTATATCTTTAACACAAAAGCAATAGGTACTTTAAAAGAGCTTCAAAAGGCACTAATACTATCATTAGACGTGAATACATGCCAATAACTATGTATCAACAGCACCTTTGTGATATGGTGCAAATATGCTAATATCTCGGACATTTTTCAATAGGTGTTCCTCGAGAGTCACCAGCTTATTGATCGGTATGCGATTGGTATAAGGTGGTCCCCTGGATATTAGGGCATAATCGGTAACAAAGCGGCGAACAGGCTAGTGGATGAGGGTGCGAAAGGCGACACAATCGACCCAGGACCTACTGAACAACCTACGATCAGTGGAATAGGATCGATAGCACGAAGCCTAGCTCACAGCGTCACAGACGCATGGTGGCGCAAGAATGAAGTAACGCTGTCAGGAGGATACTGCAAATGGCAATTCGGCTATACTCTAAAAAAGCCATCAAAGCTGAAACTCCCTAGATCAATCTTATATCAATTATTAGTAATATATTTTAGACATAGTGACTTCGAGGCGTACCATAGATGCTTTAATTATGTAGACACTGAAATCTACTACCCATATAGCAGGGCCAAAACCCCAAAGCACTTTGCTTTCTATGAGATTTCGGTAAGGAAGTTTCACTCATGGCCGTTAAAGTCTGTTTATTCATCAGCGATTGTCTAGAAAGGGTTCGATTATATATGACAACTCCTTATTTTTCTATAGAAATTCAAACGCTTTATAAAAGCAATGCAATACTTTATATTCTATAACCAGAAATCCAACAGTACTCCAAACAATGTTATACTAAATACTGCATTCAACCCCCCTGCCCCCTCTAATCCCCTTTCTCCCCTTACCCCCCCCTTTTTATTCTATACTATACCTCAGAGCCTAATCTAAGGTATGACCCATAAAGCGCGGCAAAAGTAATTCTATAAAATAATATAAAGGCTACAACCTAATATAACAATTGTCCATTTAGCATTCCCTACCAATATAATTGTTATACAGCCTGATACACTACCCTTAAAAATATAATAAGCAAAGGCTAATCCCCTTTAATACAGGATGTTCCCTTAAACAACAGAAGGAGGCTGCCCAACAAAGCTAAAGCTGTGAGAGGCCGCCGGGAGGAGGCGGCCTCAATGCTTCAATCTAGCGACGTCATACTACATGTACCTAAGTGGCGA
>PDUE01000934.1:160-19896 GCA_002909645.1 Monilinia polystroma
TTGTATGTATTGTATGTATGTATCCATGCATGCATGCATGTATTCCAATGAGCCGAGAATTGAACCTACGATCTTACATCCATACCCTTGAACTTACTAGGTTGTTATCCATCTCTCTTACCTGTCTCCTCCCCCTTCTCCTCTTCCTCCCTCTCCTCCCTTTCTCCCCTTTGTCTCCTGCATGCATAGCTAGGTAGGTAGGTAGCTAGGGAGCTAGGGAGCTAGGTACCATTCGTTCCATTCATCAAAGAAGGGTGGGGTTGTCCAGAGATTCATCACATGATAACGTCTAAAATGCATCAACGACTACCCAAGTGGTACAAGTGCAAGGATTATTATCGCCGTGGTATAAAGTGCAGCTGTATAAAGTGAAGCTGCTTGCTCAAAGTGAAAGGAAGCTTGAACATGGAAGAAAAAGAAGAAGTCAAAAATAGAAAGAAGCTAAGATGAATTGGGATAGAAACATACATGGCAGGAGCCACCTGGGTAGATGGAGCTAATGAGAATCTGGTCTAGCGTCGCTGGATGGCGCACGCTCACCCACACGAACCACCCTTTTTCAAAAAGAATTATTATTCCTGTGCCTGTGCTACGAAAGTCATAAGGACGCTACGCTACGCTACCGCTACCCGACTGACTACTGTACATACCGCTTCTAATCCTTGCATCGACCATTCACCACAATGCGAATGGCCATACACCACACTTGGGAAATCCTTGAAAGGCTGGCTTCATCTAATACCTTAAATTGGCATGTCAACCCACATACCTCTCTGGCGCTATAGTCAGTCGACGGAGTACTCCGTACTGCAATACTTGCCGTCAGTAACTGGTCAATCCTGGTTCAACATCGTTCAATCTCAATCTTCCTTGCTTCTCCACCTTAACCTTACCTTGTGGAGGTCGATATCTGGGTTGCATACTTCGTACATTCGTTGTTCGTGCCGTGCCGTGCCGGCAGTATACCTTTTTTGAGCGGTCGATTCATCTCATCTCCATCTACCTATCCATGGCTATTTTGAATTGGTCCATCCGTCTTCATCTTGGTGATATGCACGGGATGTAAATTCAATGTACCTTTGGAATTGTCCCACATGCATCATATCATGGTAAGACGGTACGCACTTGCAAGAAAACATCCTTATTTATCGGATGGCTAAGACTTCCATTACCCGATGAGGCAGGTATATCTAGGTATCCTCTTTCCAAGACGATCGTCAATTCAACGTTAACCTTGCATTCATCAACTACTACATACACTACGCGAGAGCATATCCCTCACGACCTAGGTAGCTACACCATTACAGTAATTCGTATCATCGTGAGTAAGCAAGCTTCCATTTTCCCGCTTCCTCTTGCTTTACACCCTGCTTCACCGTTTACCAGAGTAACTTCGTACCCTGGGTACCTATTGTTTCTCAGCAAAAATGCCCGAGCGGTTAATTCATTTAAACCTAAATGAGATGTTATATTCATTTTGATGACAGAGTACCCGTGAAGATCATCGCATGTTTTCCATGTCCAATGTCCGCAGCTGAGAATCTTGATTTGGACTTGTGAAGTTACAAGCATCGAGATATCGTACCAGGTAGCCCTGTGAACGGAAAAATTTAGCCGGCATGGTATTGATCAATACCGGTCTGACAGGAACTGTTCTCCCTACCTTATTCCTCGTGGCAGGTTTGCGATGGATCAAGGATTTTTCAATTAATCCTATGAAGCCGAGGGATAATAAGCGGTTCAATGAATGCTAATTAATCCATCTGCCACGGTAAGCTATCGCGAAGTGATCTCAAGGTGTTGCCTGCCTCATGTTTGATCGCTAGATGATGAGACGAACGGTTGGAATTCCAAGGAGAAGGATTTCTCAAGTTGGAGTTGGAGTTACCTAGTACAGGGCTGATCGATGCCTTGAAGTAGATCAAACTGTGATTGTCATAGCTTTCAGACGAAACAATCATTACAATCAGCCTGCGAAAGAAGAAACGAAAAAGATAAAACTCCTTTCCCCCTCAAATCTAATCCCATTGTTAAGGCATTTCTTGCTCTTCCTGCGCATTGACAATTCGCCGTGTGTTAGAAACGTGGAGATTGATATACACTGTTTCGAAGGAACATTTGAGTGCTTCAGCTTTCGTGGCGTGACTTCCACCTGCTGTGCTGACTGCATTTGAGTTACATTCCTTTTCTAAAGAACACATACGTTAGACTCCACCATTTCACCATTTCACCATTTCACCATTTCTTACATTTAACTAAGGAGACGGGACAAAGAATGATAGCAAATCATCCGAATCTGGGGAAATCTCACTCTCGCTACTTGATCACATTAGATCCATAATAACACGGAGTGAGTTTACTTTCAAGGAATTCATGATAGATACATTAACCTAATCTCCATCTCGCTACGAGGAACCTTCAAATTGTACTGTATCTTTGGGCAGCCTCGCAATCTTGAATATCCTTGTTTACAGGTCCATTTTCTCAAAGGTAGCAACTGGTGAGAGCCACCTTTAATCATCCCGCATCCAACTTTACCCCCGTGACAGCTACCAAGAATTGAATGCCCGAAGCTTTTCCATCATTTCCGATGAGTGGAGAAATGTTTTCAAGATTTCTGAATAGCTTGAGAATGTTGCTATCTAATTCGGCTCTTTACCAGCCTCTTTTCTTGTATCCTTGCCTTTTTTTTTTCTCTCGCCTTGCAGAAATCTCACTCTCGCTTGACTTGCAATTTGCAACCAATCGTCACTAAACTGATACGTTTGTATCCATCCAAATGGTCAGTCACCGTAATACAACCGGAAATAACAGCTAATTGTTCTCGAAATAGTAGTTCTGTGCGCCTCTGCCGAGTAATTTGCTATTTTCGGTACAATTTGCTCAAATGGCGGGGTTACATCTCCATTCTCTGCATGTGACACCTAGTAGACACAGTGGACGTAGATCATTTAACGACGTCGCAAAATTTAATTCTTTTCTTCATGCGATCTTCCTGTCCATTTATTCTATCTTTCCATTGTTCGGCAGCTTAATCCTTCCTCCTCAATTTAATCGCTTCTTGCCGAATCCCGGATTATCAACTATGTGGAGACAAGTTAAGAATTCATTCGCCCAAGTGGTCGCGATCTATGTATGGCTAATGCAAGGATAGAAAATTCAACGCTTCGACATCATGACAACCGCGTACAGTAGGGCTTATATGTTCCCATTCATTTTGCATAGGTTTGGACTACCCGCGATCATAGACGTTGATACTGTCTATCTTTCATTGTTCGATTGGTATACATAACTCCGAATCAGCCGCTGTCAAAATATATATTCCTATANNAAAAAGCAAGATGTATTCCAGCCACTCAATCAAGCTGATTTTTTCAACGGTAAAGCTTACTGCTATTAGGCGCGTTTTCTTTTCTAACTCGCTGGTCTCTATCAAATCATAAGTATTTTTGTTCTTATTATACCAAGCGGCCTCCCGGGCGCTTAAAACCCAGAAACTCGATCATACTCCACAAACAAGCTAGTCCCATCGGCTGATGGGATCCATCTTCGGGCTATTAATAGCCTTCTCCTCTGCATTCACCGATAGTGGCCCACCTGACTAGTCTTCCGAACCTTAGCCTCCCATAACATCAACTGATTGTTCAAGCTTCTCATGTAATTTAGCACTACATCAATCCTAGTCTGGAAGAAGACATCAACTACCGCAAACTTCAAGACAGGACGAGAGCTATAATGCAGGTGTCATGGTATAGGTATGCATTATGCAACTTTGTTAATTTGCTACTACCAATATCGTACCCAACTGGGCCGAGTGAACCAGATCCACAGTGTAATGAATCAAGCGTTGTATTTCCTCTGCATGTGTGATGTATTCAGAAGCTCGAATGAGGAGATGTATCGATCTGTTATTCCAAGCTTTTTTTTTTCTCTCTACCGCCTTAGAGTTACATCTGCGATCGCCGAATGTTGGAAGATGGCAGCTTTCAATACTCTAGTGGAGCTTGAATATCTACCTTGCCATTGGAAAGTTAACAGTCTCAATATTTCGAGTGAAATTGGATCCTCAAAATATATTTAGATGATGCATTCCTTCCAGGTTGTTGTTGAAAGCTATGTTGGGAATCAATCGGCTATCGGATGGCACCTACCTTCATGTTGTCCACCATTTCCCGATGATAAACAATTTGCCATGCCAGCTGAGAATGAAAATTATTATCACGCATTAGCAATGGTATTCTGTAACCAGATAACAGCTCTTTCATGTACCAGTGATGCAGACTACCATTTCACTACAACTCACCTTGGATGGAGCCCCTTTCCCAGCCTCATAAGTACACTACGATTCTTTCCTCTATACTTATTCCACCAGTAGATGAAATCCCTTCATTATCCCCCCCCCCTTTTTTTCAGTCCATACTACGAGGGTAATCTCATCCTAGTATATCCCTCTACACGGGGATTTGAGAACCCCGGGTAAAGAAATATAAGGGAATGAACGATGCATAATGTTTTTTCAATGCCTAGCATTTACTTTTACTCATGGTGCGGCATTCGCTCAAACTTCAAAGTCGCAGTGGGGCTATCGTTCTCTCGTGCCAAATTTATGGAGTTTGTCCATCTTGTGTTGCTACTGTTGTTTTCTGGGAGTGCGCTGTATGATTTCTGTGGGTGGTTCGTTGGTTGGTTTCGTTCTTTTTTTTTTTTTGGTTGTTGAGTTTGTCGCCATGTGGCGCCTCTTATGTTTTTATATTTTTATGTTTGGGGTGTATATTCTAAAATCCTTTAAGAATATTGAGATGAGATTCTATATCTTTATCCTCATGTTTCTGAACGCCATATTTGACCTACTGCTGTCCACTTTGTTTCACTACTTCCCTTTCATATCCCCTTCCATTTCCACCCTTACACATTAACATTAAAATGTACAACTTCCTCTCTTCCTCTTCGAAACACATCGTATGCAGACCCAAACTATCTCATCCTTACACGTTAAGACTCAACCCGACTTTACTCCCGAAAGTGCTCTATTCGTACGAAAACCTAAGACCCTTTAATATGTACAACAGGGGGTCTGGAAATCGATCTTATAGAACGAACTTCTGCCGAGTTTTCTTCATGTTTTCTTTCCTCCATCTTTATGTTTCTTTGTATGCGTTTGATTGGCTGCGGGTCTTGAATCGGTTGGCAAATTTCAAATAGCAAACATCAACTATAGAATCATATGGGTATCAATCATTCAAAACATGACTACAGTAGTAGTAGTAGTAGTAGTAGTAGTAGTAGTAGTAGTAGTAGTAGTAGTAGTAGTAGTAGTAGTAGTAGTAGTAATAGTAATTTACGTCCGGGAGACCTTCTTAGGGGTATATGGACATGCTAAGCTGAGGATTTTTATATACAAAGTTCTATATATAGAAAAAAAGGATCAAAACCACAAAAGGAAAAAGACCCCCTTTCGTATATAGACCCGGATCCCTAATCCCGCAGTATTTCAATTCCAATATAGATCTTAGAAAGCATTTCAAAGTGAAAGACTATGATTATTTTTTATATATAATCAAAATCCTGTTTAAGTATAATTCTCCTACTCCGTTTAAAATGGATATATGAAATGTTAAATATACCCCAGATAGCCCAAAGCTTCTTAGACAGGTACAGCTGACGACAAGATCGATATCCAAAGCCTCTTCCAACTATATCCATTCAATCTCGATCCTAGAAAGCGTCCTCGAACGCGGTATTGCCCTCCTCTCCACGGATCCGCCCAACGCCTCCCCCATCTCTCTCTACCCATTATAAAATCGAATTCGAAAGGCTACGATAGTAGAATCGATAAAGGTACTTGTACATAATCGAATGGTCGTTGCGAGAGCTCCCGTTGGCTCTACAGTGCTGAACATGACTACGGTGATGGGGTGTAGGGCGTATAATTAGTGGTTTCTTGTATTTATTGTTCTGTTTGGGAGGATGGCATAGGTTTATATGGTCTTTTGGGTAGATATTACTAGGTTTAGGATGGTAGGAGGAGGGCGTAGGGAGGCGTAGGAGAACGGCTTTTGAGTTGTGGTGGAGGTACCTGGTGGGGGAAGTGCTGTGTTATGTTTGTGGATGATGGTGGGTAATTGAGGGTTGGGTATGTTGGGCGATTGGGTATTTGGTTAATGCGCTGGGTGTAAGTTTAACTCGTCACAGTTGACAACTACTACTTGATTATTATTTGAAGTAGTAAAGAGTAATATCGATTGAATACTGTACGCTGCTACCTATTTTATACTAGAGCTTGAGCTTTTGATCTTGATCATATGGCATGATTGATTGATGGGATATATCAGCATATGATATAGATGTCTTTCTTATTATAGTGATACTAATTGATGCACAACTCCGAAGGTCTACCAGATTACAACTCCTGAAACACCTCGTCGACAGTAAATCGACCGACTATGTCTCCTCTACCTTGGCATCAGCATAACTTATAATTTTGAATTTTATGCATGCTGAAGGCAAGACAACACAGAAACATCTCCTTTAGATACGCCTGACAAAACTCACCGTTTGGAGCAAGTTTATTAATGGCACTAGAAAATTCAAAAAAGATATCACACACTAATAAAGACTAACCTCTTTAGTCTCGTAAGTATGCACCATCATCTTTCATTCACCGAGATATATAGACGATCAGTGTAAATATACGCAGCACGCTTGACCGATTACCACATCTACCAACCAGATGCAACGCCAACGGCCGACCTCATAAACTTCATGCATTGAGCCGCATTGCGGCAGTTCGCAAACTTCTACAGATAGGCTTCAAATTTAATCTCGCTAACCATACCTACCTATATGCATATATCAGTCGTGATTAATGAGGAAATTGGTATTCCCTTTACTCCATGGCCAGTAATTATTGGCTCATGATCGAAAGTATGGGAATCCTTAGGTGTGGCTGGAAAGTCCGATACAATGAATATAATACTTGGATTGTACTATTGTACTACAGCTATTATGGTAGGTTAAGGAAATGAAGGCATTTGATACATGTGCGTTACTTGGTGCTTTGTATCGTATTGAAACGGTTGGAACTGCGGAGTGGAGACTATATATGGAAATACTCCCTTCGAATTCTCCTGGTGCTAGATGCTCGCTGGCATCTTTGAGCAAAGGTCAGCCAGCAGTTGGGAGCGTGAATTTCGATTTACCAGCTTGGTGTACGTACGAGGAATATATGTAGCGTTGTTGAGCTGGAAAGCGCCGATGTTCGTAATACATATTCACATCTCCCGCTATGCTCCAGGCCTAGAACTATCCTCACCACGACTGGTTTCTGGGAACTTTCGTTGGAAAATCCATGGGTATACATGCGGAGCTTACCAAAGCGACCGGGCCGCGCTGCAGTTGGCCAGCCTTATATATTCACGTGACTAGATCCACTACGCTTAATTCTGTCGTGTTTAACCTTACCTGTGCAGCCTTCCGCGAAATTATTCTCTGGTTTGCATAACTTCATTTTCAAGCTTTAGAATATTTGATTTTGCGCCAATTACGATCAATTTATTTCCAGCTTGTGAGATTTAAAACAGAGATCCGTTGACTTATTTTATCTCGTATTTGGATAGCTGATACGAAGATTACTCGGAATATTTGATATCGCATCTCGATCGCAGATATTCGATTTCACATTGACAATTTGTGAATATGGTAAACCTCAGCGACGTCAAGGGAAACTCCCGCGACAATCGAACTTCTTCGCATACACATATCAAGGGTCTTGGACTTCGAAATGATGGAACTGCCGAGAGACAAGCTGGCGGGTTCGTTGGCCAGACTGCCGCTCGAGAGGTGAGTTGGTGTGCATAGTGGATGGGAAGACTTCAACTGACAGGCATACTTTGATTATAGGCTTGTGGTGTGGTTGTCGATCTAATTCGCTCACAAAAAATGGCTGGCCGGGCTATTTTGCTCGCGGGAGGACCTGGAACCGGAAAGACAGCTCTTGCCTTGGCTATCAGTCAAGAACTCGGAACTAAAGTACCCTTCTGCCCCATCGTCGCAAGCGAAATATACTCGACCGAAGTCAAGAAAACGGAGGCTCTGATGGAGAATTTTCGACGGGCCATCGGTTTGAAAGTTCGTGAGACGAAGGAGGTCTATGAGGGCGAGGTTACAGAATTGACACCAGAGGAAGCTGAAAATCCTCTGGGAAGCTATGGCAAGACTATTAGCACGTTGTTGATTGGGTTGAAGAGCGCCAAAGGCCAGAAGAAGTTGCGATTAGATCCAAGCATTTACGAGGCTATACAAAAGGAAAGAGTTACAGTTGGTGATGTCATCTACATAGAGGCAAATACTGGAGCTTGCAAACGCGTTGGCAGATCCGATGCATATGCGACCGAGTTCGACTTGGAGGCAGAGGAGTATGTACCATTACCAAAGGGTGAAGTTCACAAGAAGAAGGAGATAGTTCAAGACGTTACTTTACATGACCTCGATATTGCGAACGCCAGGCCTCAAGGAGGACAAGACATAATGAGTATGATGGGCCAGTTGATGAAACCAAAGATGACTGAGATTACGGAAAAATTACGAGCGGAAATTAATAAGGTGGTCAATAAATACATTGACCAAGGAGTCGCAGAGCTTGTTCCAGGTGTGCTTTTTATTGACGAGGTATGTATCAAGCCTTCCATGCGCCTCCCGATTCTGAATCATTAACAAATTGCAGGTTCATATGCTCGATATCGAATGCTTCACATATCTGAATCGTGCTCTCGAATCAACCATTTCCCCCATCGTAATTCTCGCCTCCAACCGTGGCATGTGCACCATCCGTGGCACTGAGGATTTGATTTCGGCACATGGAATTCCCTCTGATCTTTTGGCTCGTCTTTTGATCATTCCTACAAACGCTTATGAGGCGGATGAAATCAAGAGGATTCTTCGAATTCGAGTTACAGTTGAAGGTCTAGCGATAAGTGATGCTGCATTGGACAAACTCACTGAACATGGGTCAAGAATTAGTTTGAGGTATGCATTGCAACTTCTAACACCGTCTAGCATACTTGCGCGAGTAAGCGGTCGCAATCAGATTGATGTGATGGATGTAGGGGAGTGTGAAGACTTATTCATTGATGCACGCAGGAGTGCAGCTATTATGAACGGTGAAGCTGGTAATGGGTTCATTTCATAAACAACGGATGCGACTGATGCAGTTCATTGGCGTGGTTGCATTGGAACAGGACAGGGGTTTACCAAAAGCTGGGATCGCTTCGTTTGGTTTGGCGTCTAAAGGGGTCTCTGTTTGCAGAATTTATGTACGATCCAAACACTAATTAGGAATACATTCCTCCCAAAGTGGAAATACATTCCAAAGTCACTTATCTAGTAAGCATAAAACTTAACTCTACCTTGGTTGTTACCAAAGCGTTTTCTTACTTTTGATATATATATTTTTTTTCTTGGGAATTGATAGGAGTGAAATTTTGGTAACGGCGTTCGTACAAGACAAAGGAAAACGAATGCGAAACTGCAGCTGTGCAGTCTTCCCGAGACAACAAAGACACCAACACTTATCATAATGCCTAGAATGGACAGAATGACACAACTAGATGTTGATTATGGATGAATTGAGATATTATAGAATTGTCTCTTTCTTTATTCAGTGGCAATGCATACAAAGAATTTCGTCACTAACAAGAAGGGCATTCAACCCTTCTATTCTTCCTCTTTATTTTCCTTTCTGTCTATTATACTCTGGAGCTCCCACTTGATATTTGATTCAGAAACATCAACAATTTTTTTTATCTCATTTGATCCAACATCATGTCAATTGTTGCAGAAACACGCAGAGTCAACCGTAGCATTGGTAGGTCAGCGCCTCGATCGCCTGTTAGCATCTCAACAGATTCTAGTAGGAGGAATTCCTTGAGAACGATTCTCCCAGAAAAGCACTCTGAACCTCCAACTCCAGTTTCGCCTCCAGCTTTTGATCGTTTGTCGAGAAAACGGGCAGCATCACTCGATACTGAGAGTGCAAACCAACCGCGAATCGGAGATCTAGCATTGGTCAGTGCTAGCACCAGCAATAGCACCTCAACCATTTCTGATACGGCGGCCACAGAACAAGTCTGCCTTTGTCAACCAGACCCAAAGATACCACGACCTCGAAACGGTGCGTGTTGTTCACCCTAACCTTTGTTTACTGATATGGGTCCTTTGTTTTCACCACCGCGTCGATAGGCTAACATGATCCCTTTATAGCATTTATCCTTTACCGTCAACATTATCAGGCACAAGTCGTCGCCCAGCATCCCGGTCTTGCAAATCCCGAAATATCAAAGATTATTGGCGAACAGTGGCGAGAGCAGGCTCCAGGTGTAAAAGAGGAATGGAAAAGGCTTGCTGAGGTAAATGGAGCAATGGTAGCTCGTGGTTATAGACCATGCTGACCTGACGGAATCTAGGAAGAGAAACAGCGTCACCAAAGACAGTATCCTAATTATCGTTACCAGCCACGAAGAGCAGGGAAGACGGTCGGCAGTCGTCCGCCAACTTCCAATTCGGACGATCCTAGTCGGTGTCCGAGATGTAACGGGCGCTACATCTCAACGCCAAGTACACCGTTGACACCATTTACGCCGGCCTTTGGGGCTGCAGTTCCTCGTAGTGACAGAATTATTCCAAAGTTCGGCTCAAACAACCAGTCCCAGCAATCTCAGCAATCTCAGTACCAACCACAGCTCGCCGAGCTTGAGCGACCACGCTATTTAGCACAAATGCCCGGCAGCGGCAGAGTAGATTCCCCACGTATAGGTCCACCTCCCCAGCAGATGGTTAGGCGACACCAGTACCCTCAAGCCCTTCATACCCATCATGAACACGATCAAGATATGGAGATGCCATGTCCCTCCCCTGATTTCAAACGTCGACGCTTCAACAATGATCCGAGGGTCTATCGACAGCCCTCTCCAATGACCTACTCAACCCCTCTGCAAAGCTTCACCCGCAACCAACAGATCCCAATGTCTGCGGGCCCCTTCCGAAACCCGCCTCAACCTCTTCTGGCCTCAAGACCAGGCGCAATGGGTCCACCTCAATCAGCTCCCATGCGAAGTAGCCACATGCAACAGAGCATGACGCCCATATACCGCAACCGCACACCCACATTCGACGAATCTCTTCGTTTGCCTCCTCTCCAGACGCAGCTTCCTACTCCATCTTCTGCCCATCGTCCCGTAGAACGCGATGCCCGCCACGAGAATCGAGAATCCCAAGCTCGTAGTATTGAAGCTATGGTCATGACGATTCCATATATGAATAAGTTGACTGTGCTTTCGAAGATTTCTCCTCCGTTGGCGGCACCGGGTCCGACGAGTCCGGCGCAGGATATTAGGGGGGCGGTTATTGCGGTTGAGGGGGTCGAGAATGGGTTGATTACGGAGGTGGGGGATTTTATCAAGGGTCATTTGGATAAGGATGCTAGTTGTGTGGTTAAGACTTGGGTTACTGAGTCCAGTCCCGGGCAGGAATTCAGGGACACGAGGCTAGATGGAGACGTAGATATCGAGATGCGGGACGTCTCGGCGGTGAAGGACCCTGGGAAAGAACAGACAAAAGAGAAGGGAAAAGAAAAGGCCAGGGAGAAGGATGAGGATAAGCATGAGATGGCGATGGATCTGAAAGATCTCAGAGTGGAAGATGACCCTGCAGCTGCAGATCCTTTTATCGAATATCTATCCACTATCTCGCAGTGGCATCGCAACTCCTCGCAAATCACCAAATTCATCACGTCGATCCCCCCTTCTTCGCCTCGCAGTGAAACGTCAACTACTTCCTCCATGGCCCGATCATCAGAAGCGTCGCAGTCTTCGACGCCTCATAAGAAAACACCCATTGCTCTCATCCCTCATGGGTATTCCCTTACTCTGTCAGATTCGTATAGTATGAGACTCCCGATCAATGATTCCTATGCGCCCGTAGATCATTGGCAGTGGATGGCCACGCTTTGGAGGGGCATCGTAGGGGCGGATTTAACGGTCTTTGTTAAAGGGGTGGGGAGGGAGGAAATGGAGAGGTGTGGGGGTGTGGAATGGTCTGTTGGGGGAGGAGGGAGGGGGATCGTGGTCAGGGTGCTGGTTTCTGAGAAAGGGGGGCGGGAAGGTAGTCTAGGGAGCATTGGGGATACAAGTGCGGGGTTAAGAAAGGGGAGTGTGAGTACAATTGGGAGTGGGGGTGGGGAAAGAGAAAGAGAAAGAGAAAAGGAGGGAGGCGGCAGGGAAAAGATCAAAGGGAAAATGGACGAGAAGACGAGAAGACGTTTGGGGTTTGAAGTCGGAGAATGGGTTCGGGGGATTGATGGGGGGTGGGGACGATCTTGATCGTTGAATACTGCTTATACATATTGAGGATGATTCATAAAAGAGATTTGGTACGTAGCGAGCAAGTGTACGAACGTTATGTGTATGAGCTTCAAGCGTACGCTATCATAAAGTCACCGTGTTTCCTTCGCATCGGTGTCGGTATCTGTTCCGCACCTATCTTCCTACTTTTCACTGTATGTCTTTTTTTTAATCACGGTGAGGTTTTAAAGCTGAGGGGTGCGATAAGATGTGTATATTTCGTTTGTATCCATGTGCCTCTATATCTATTGCGTTGCGTTTGCACGTTTGGGTTAGCACGGGCTAGATAGATCTCAATAGTTGACTTGAATAAAGAACGCTATTGTTGATGGGTAGTTTTGATGGTTTTGGAGCTGTTTCTTTGTTGTGAGTTGGTTGTGAAGGAGAATGTTTGTTGCGTTCATTGTGGGGTTTGTACTCGGAACGCCCACGCATCTTTTGTTTGTTTCGTAATTGTAATTCCCCCTTTTGTTACCCGTCTCGGGTCCGGGTTCGAGAATTAAGCGGGCTTGAGTAAGGACTCGACCTGTCTATCTACTAGGTATATAAGATCAATGCTACACATTCCCCATAGTTTGGTCTTGCTTGTTCTTTGCCTGCTTTTATGGATGCGGAACGCAAGTCGTCCCTACTACATTTGAACTTGAATGTCTATTTACGTTACAAAAAGCTTTCGGAGATCCGCTGTTTGTATTTGATATTTGTGCATCATGAATCAGGTTGCATGGTGGCAATTTCCCGAAACAGAAGCCGCTCTATCATACGTTCCTGTCGCTCAATCCCAACCGTTTACATCGCATCACATCATTCAACAACACCAACTCGCCCAATCATTTTCATTGCATTGCTTATAGAATTTATACTGGCATTCTTAGATATAGATTTGCGCGCAGCGCTCTCAAGCTCTTACTTTAATATCCATTCTACACTCCTCTCCCCGCACATCCACCCACCAGCCCAAATATGTCTTCCTACTCCTCCCCCAATACAAGTCCCTGGCTCAATATTGCATCTCCCCTCCCGGTGTCCCCCGAAAACGATAGCCATTTTGGCTCAATTTCTCCCCTCTCTCTATCCCACAGTCTTCTAAATACGCATCCCTACATGTCTCTCGATGCCCCGTGTCCCAATGCGCCTCCAAACTCACCGTACTACTCCCCGCCTAAACCGGCTCAAAGGAAGAGTCTGAAATACCCCATCCGCGAATACCCCCGTAAGTATAGCAAACAGGGAATGGTGTATCGAGCTATCGACGAGAAACTCGATTTGGTGAGGTTTTTGCAGGCGTACGAGAGTGTGCTTGCTGCGTTTGGGGTGAGGGAGGATCTCTTGACGGAGCCATTGGTGGGAGAGGGAAAGAAGATGGAAAGGGAAAGAGGGATGTTGGAGGTGGCGCACAGGATTGTGTTTAGGTTGTTTTGTAGGTATTGGCGTTGTAATGGAACGTCCCCCGGCGATATTCCGGAGATGAGGTGTACATGTATGAAGGACGGAAAATTGTGGGTGCTAATTTGATGGTTCCGCAGGGAATGATGAGCCTTATGGGGATAGGTCGGAATGTGAAAGTGTTCCTTTGACTCGGGATGATGCGGGTAGTTGTGTGACGACTGGGGCGGTCACGTCAAAGGCGCAGAGAGTCACAAGTTCAGAGATTCATGCTATAAATGCGATCGTGGATGAGGCGTATGAGGGGCTACATATTTCTGCAGCACCTGTTATCGATTTCGTTGGCAAGGAGAATCAGATGACTTCGACGGTAACAGAGGTATCGGACGTGGGGGGCGAGACTGGCGCTTTAGAGGAAAGTCCTACTGTTGAAATCGTAGATAGAGGCTGTAGTACTACTGCTGGACAGGTTATTGACACTATCAGCAAGAGAGATCCGATGAAATCAACGGTTGCAGAAGTGGTTGAGATATCGGTCGGTACAAATCCACCCTTAGTACATGAGGTAAGGTGTGAATCGGTCGACGGAAGGCTTCATGTCACCGCAGGATCAGCCATCCATACCACTGAAAAAATGGATCAGATGAACTTAAAATCTGCAGGGGTGACAGAAGGATCAATCAACTCTGGTACATTGGCACTACCAAAGACGGCGAGAGGAATGATGTATGGAAAGCCTCCTACCATTGTATCCATCAAATCAGAGCCAGATGCAGGTGTAAGTGCCTCTTACGAAGAGATGATGAAAAGCCCCAAAATCCAATTATTGAGGCGATGGGGTTGCGACAGGTATGCAGAATGGGTACAAGAAAATGGTGAAGCAGAAGAAGCCCAAGATGAGAATGCAAAAAAAGAAGTCTTCCGTCTCATGGAACTGAAGCATCGGCTCTTACCCCTGGCCTTGGGAAAACTACCCTACACTTATCGCATCACATCATCAACTCAAAATCACCGAAACTCTTACACTAGTCTATCGTGGGGTTTTGATGGCATTCAAAGAACTGAAGAATTTCTGAACGTCAGGTTCCAGTGGTCCTGTGAAGCAGGAACTCACATTATTACGGTGGAGCCCATGAGTCTTGACGAGTTGGCTGCAGATGAAAGCAAAGGCCACCAGGAACTCAGGAACGCATGTGACTTTTTGGGATTCTGGGATTGGTTCGTGAGACAAAGTGCCTATTTCTTCGAGGGCAAAGTAAGACCCATGCATGAGATATGCTTGCATTGGCTTGATCCCAACAGTCGTTTTCGACGGGCTTATTTCCGGAGACGGCCAGACTCGAATTCTGCGGGCAAGGTTAAGAGGGAACGCTCGTGTAGCCGAGACCTTTGGAATTGGAGGGAGAGGCGTACGGCTAGTGGCGCGAGTTATGTTGGGGGCAAGAAACGTTGTGTTAGTGGAGACTTTAAGGTTGGGAATAGAGGAAAGAAGAAGTCGCTGGGTAGAAATGGATGTGCCCCGGGGGTGTTAAGAAAGGTTAGACGGAAGACTGCAGTTGAGGCAATGGAGCGCTGATTAACCGTAGTGTTTTGGGGTGGTAAAAAAAAAGTACAGTTGAGTTTAGCGGTTGAAATTGTTGTTGTTGTTGTTATTATCAGTTTTAGATAGCAATAAAAGAAAAATTATGGTCTGTCGCTATTAATCTTTCCAGCGTGTATGCATTGTGTCTTGTCTTGTCTAGCTAGATATTGCAAGTTCGCATCGAGACTCTTTTGGATGAGTGTTTAGATCAATATGTGATGAGAATGATATAACATTGAATGAGATATATCAACGTGGGACAAGAGACTTTTCAGAGATCTTTTTAAGTGAGAGTTAGGAGTATTCATTCGATGGATATTAGACGAGAGGGATAATTAGACGAGGTTAGAAGTAGATTATTACGAGCTCGTTAGGATGTTTGAAATACATTCTTGGTACAACGAGGTTTTTCTTACAATTTTCAAAATTTTATCCCTCACATTACACTACCCTCCCCCTCTCGTCAGCCACTCAACTCCCTTCCACATACCCCCTATCACTCTTGAAATAAACCAGCCTCCTAGCCCCACCCCCACACTCGCAAAGATCAACGCCCTTAAGCTGGTCCTCTCGATCCCCCAGTTACTTTCTTGCTCTCCGGGTACATACTCTCCCAACTCTGTTTTGGTGGTAAATTCGGGGATATATTGTAGGGTGAAATTTGTGTGCGAGGCGAGTCCATAGGTGGGGTTGTGGATTAATTGGGGGAGAAGACGTTTTAGTGTTGCGATTTGTTTTTGGTCGAGGTGTTTAATACTTCGGTAGAGGTAGCTGATGCTCATGAATACTATGCATTGGCCTGCTACTAGGGCTGTGTAGTAAAATGATGGCCTTCCTAATCCTAAGGCATCGGAGAGCTCGTTCCCGTTTAACCATCTCGCGCTAGCTTCTAGGAAATCACGAGAACCGTAGGTGGGAGGTTGACCTTGAAGCGAGAGAATAATATTGTTGGCGAGAATCTTGGAGGTAGAAGAAGGTTTGATCTCGGAAAGTAGCAAAGATTCCATGACTAATTTCACTGCGGCAGGAGATGAGAAATAAGATGTTGGGGTGCCTAGATAGTGGGCAATGAGACGCCATAAAGCGATGTAGTCTGTTATTTCTTGATCGCGGAGGAAGATTCCTTGACGGGGAAAAGCGAGCCAGATGAGAGTTGCTGAGAATGTGGCAATGGTTGCGATGCTATCGAGATCGTTGATGGGGATGCCATAGTCGGATATGGAGTAGTAGGAGGGCTTTTCTTTGGCTAGGCTAAGGATTCGGCGGCGGACGGCGGCATGGAGAAGGCGGACTTTTACGGAGGATATGTGACCAGTGCCGCCTGGTTTGATGGCTTCGATGGATTGTGTTACTTGGAGAATGAACTGAGTGGTTTCAAACATTCTTCTTCTCGCTACCTATAGCTTGATCAGATGACCATTGGGCAGATATAGCAGATTTGTGTGATTGAAGAGAGCCGAGACTTGTGAGCTGTTTGAGAATGCACTCTGTGAGAAAATCATACCAGCAGAGACTTCCAAATGGGGAGGATACATTTTAGATCTACATGGAGTTATTCATGAGGTGGAAGCTTACTTTTGTAGAAAAGCCACCCGTTCTGGCAAGAACCTCGGTGACTCTAGCTGCACCCATTCCACCAAGTAATGACTGATATGCAAGCTATTAGATTTCAGATCAGTGTCCACATGGCATTGTGGAGTATAGGCGACATACTCCAGTCAACGCTGCCCCTCCATATCTGTAGAATACATCCTGACCCCTTCCAATTTGATCCAAATCCCAAGTATTGTTTAAGATAAATCACCAGTATCAAAATCACTAGACCACTCACAACCCAATCCGGTATCGTGTTGACTTCTTCCCACAGCTTCCCCAACTTCTCATCCTCAAAAGAATGATCTCTTAACAAAGCATATAAGTCTCTGTTGGGTCTTTCCTCGCTTTCTTTTTTTATTAGGAAATCTACTTTGATTTCGTGGGAGTTCCCCCGAAGTAGGTGGCGATATCTTGTCTAGGCGGTTTAAGCATTCTTCAGCCAGAACATCATATGAAAACTTCAGAGGATGCACCTGTTCTTCTGTAAGATGCTCGGGCGTCCATTGGAAAGTATATCCCCACACGTGGCGAGTATTTTCATCATTTTGACGAAAAGGATTTGGCCAAGTCATAGGACTTGAAGATACTTGAAGGAAGAAAGACTACAAGAGGATTGAATGAAAGGTAACAAGATAAAACTATCTAGAATATACTGAATGGAAATAGAGAAAGCCCTTTACCTTTGCAGGAGGCAAAATCGAGAATCAGATCTAGAGATCCCTTCTACTAACCCACCCATGGTAGTTTAGCAAGTATTCATTCGGTAGATTTAAAGGAAGATGAGACAAGGTTAAAAGATCGAGATGTAAACCGAATACGAGTGAGTTGATGAAGCGATCAATCACTTGAGTGAATATCAAAGTTCTTGGACAACCTTGGAACTTAGTAATAAATTATCTCATTTTTAGACCCTCTTTCGATTGACTTATTTTACCGTTTATAGTAGTTATTATCAAAATAGCTTAATTTTGAATAAAATACATAGTCATTTTTACGAATTATAAATCTAACCAATAAAGGCTTGGGAAACGTTAATCTCCTAAAGAGTCTAAAATAATTTGGGTATATTTTTAATGAATATATAAAACTACAAATAGAAGGCTTTAAAACGTATAAATTATACTTTTTAATAATAATTTATTATAAAAGTATTTATATTATTCGAAAAATCTTTTAATTCTAGATGTTATAGAATTCTCAATATAATAATTTCGTATACTGTTGAATTATAAAAGTATTATTAATATAATAACTATTTCTTTTAATAAAGATATAAACTTTTAACCAAAAATGTTTAATAATATAATTATACCCTTTAATAATAATTTATTATAAAAATATTTATATTATAAAAAAGCCTTCATTTTCTAATATTTGTTAAATTTACACTATAATGATTTAATATATTATTAATTATAAAGGAATTATTATTTTTATTATTTTAATTTTTATAAAGATATAAACTTTTTAATGAAAGATTTTTAGAAATATAATTATATTTTTTAATAATAATTTAATATAAAAATAATTATATTATTCGAAAGTCTTTTTTTAATATTTATTAACTCTATATTGTAATAATCCAGTATATTATTAAATTGTAAAAGAATTCTATTAATATTATAATTATTTCTATTTATCTATTTATCTATTAAAGTAAATACTAATATTATAATATTTACAAATTTTTACCAATTTCTATTAACTTTTATTAACTTTTATTATTTCTTATTAACTTCTATTATTAACTAAAAAAATAATATTATTTAAAAACTTAATTTTTAGTTATTGTTTATAAATTTTTGTAAACTTATATTGAAATATGAGTTAATAATATTTCGATATAATAATATTTTATAGTAATTATTTAATAAAATCATTCTAAACCGTTTTATAATATTATAATAAATAAACAATAACAAAATCTAATAATATTAATAATTATATTTATAAGATATTTTAAAACAAAATAATTATTAATACTTTTTAATGTTAATTAAAATTATTTAAGAGAATTTGTATTTTTTTATACCGTATATAAATAGAAAGATTACATTCATTTTTATAAGCAATTACTTAATAGTAAGCGTATATTAAACTAGAGCGATATATTTGTTACTATTTTTAGATTAAATAAATCCAGTATTCGAAATTAGTAGTATAATATAAATTACATTTCTTCTTCTTTAATAATATTATTTTCAACTTTAATTTTATTATATAAGCGACATAACTAAAATCTTTTTATTTTTTAGGTTTTAAAGTATTTTAAATATTATTATTTATATATTATTATTTCCTTTATTAGGTAGGTAAATATAGAACTCTAGATTTAATTTAGCTTTAGGACTATATATAACGCTTTAAACAATCCCTCTACATTTCTTTAAAAGCTTTTTGGCACCGCCCTAATGTAAGAACTAGTATATAATAAAGTGCTCCCTATATGTATAAGTACCTTTTAATATATAATCTGCTACAATTAAAAGGCAAGCTTGCTTATAAAAGCATTAATCTACATTTATATAAGAATAAAAGAAGGAGAAAGCGGAAGCGCTTCTCCAAATAAAGGAAGAGGGATTGCGGGAATAAAGGGAAACTGCATTGCTTAAGTGTAGAAGCTGAAGAACAGAGCGCTAAAAGTACCATCAAGTATAACAACAAACTGTATACGGGAGGCGCGCAGGGAAGTTTTGCCTCTGTTGCGGATCTGTCGCCAATATCCTTTGGGAGATTAGAACTAGCCATTTTATATAAAGACGTTAAACTATAAATAA